>BQNB010031930.1:0-15902 GCA_026074375.1 Tanacetum coccineum | reverse complement strand
TCGAGTCAAAATTTATTCTTATTCTACCCAGCAGGAAAGTCAAAATTGTGACAAAACACTTATTTTATTTTTGAAATTTTTTATTTTTTTTTATTTTTTTGGTATTTTGGTGGTAAAAATGGGATTACGTGAAAACAACGGCTGCAGGCATAATCAAATCGATAGATCCCCCATACTAGAACCGAACATTGTCCTCAATGTTTTAAGAAGGGTCTCTACGTAAATCTAAGGACATTTATTAATTATGCGCAAAGATAAACGTTAGTCGATAAGATTTGGATATTGGATTCCCATAATGAAGCTAAGGATTTGAATATCGAGTGAACGAAGGACAAAACCACGAGCACGAGAGGCTTCATAATCCTGGCAATCCTGGACATACAATACAAAACACAAAACACGGAAAAAAGAAGAGGCGAGCCTCTCACAACACACTTATTCATTACTACTATTATAATTAGATTAAGATAAGCATGGGTTGCCACCTACGAAGAGCTTGTTTAAGGTCACTTAGCTTAACCCGTCCCCGAATTGAGTTGTTCATGGGGGATAGAAATGGAGACACGGAACATCCAAAATACGGATGTCCTCTCCATAAGAGCAAGGAAAAATCTCCATCGGGCTTTCAAAAATTTTAATGACTTTGAAAGCTTTAGGGCCCCGATGAGATAATTCCAGGAAAAGAGAAGTATGAACTCCTTTAGAAGAGAGAATCTCGGGGTTGAAAACTTTTTCCTCATTTTCGAATGAAAACAAGAATAGAGTTTCTGTCCCGAGAACTTCTTTGTGGAAAGGAAGTTCATAAAGAGGAGGATTAAAATCCTCAAGAATTAAATAAGCATTAGTAAGCTTCTTTACATTCTTATTCGGTGTTACTACGTTGGTGACTTCAAAATGGGTCTTATGAATGAGTATACCCGGATTAAATACCTTGTCCTCGTTGTTGGTTGAAGACAAAGCATCAACCTCGGAAAAATCCTCATAGAAAACCAAGTTACACTCGGGGGAAGGAAGGAAATCACTTGATATAAGGGGATCAAGTTCATCAATCAAGAGTTTAGACTCTTTGATTTTCTCTTCCTTTGAGTCAAAAGGATCATCATAAGTATTATCATTAACGGTCTCAACATCAAAAAGTTCATCATCATAATCATCCCATAATGGTGGGGATGAGTAATCAGGATGATAATACCAAGATGCATGTTTAGTCGGTGAACTTCTCAGAAATGGCACCATCAAGATTGTCATCAAGAGAATTTTCATCAACCGAATCTTCGAGAATAGAATCCATCTCCTCGATAGGATTATGGTTAAGCAAATATTCTATCTCTCTAAGATCGGATTCGATATCAACGGGAAGGTCATCATTTCTTGATGGAAATGTGATATGAGCGAGTTCATCGGCGAACTCCTCAAGAAAATAGTCGCTAGTCTCAGAAATCGGGAGACTAGGTGAAGAAGAAGTGGTACTGCCACTTAAAGAATTATGAAAAGTAGGGAGAGGAGGTGAATGATTACTATTTCCTAGTGGAAATGAATCACTTGCAAGACAAGCTTCGAATTCTTCCCAAATTAAATCACTTTCTTCGATGGAAGTAAGTGTGGGGGAAGAAGAAGAAGACTTGGTCACAGGTTCTGAAATCGGAGTGGGATTGCCACTCAATGGATTATCATGATATGGAAGGAGATCTTTGGTTTTATTAAGATTTAGCAAGTTCTCAAAAATGTCTTCCTCCAGATCAAAAATATCATCATTAACTTCCAGTGAAGTTAAGTCGAGATGAGAAGAAGAAATGGGATTGCCACTTGGATGATTTGTTGCAAAGAAATCTTTAAGAATTTCCTCATTTGAAACATTGTGGACATCAATCATGTTGATTGATTCTTGATGAGGTTTGTTTGAATAGCTTGAAGTGTCATGTCTCAGATTCAAGATTAATCTTTCATTGCCGTCACGAAGAATCATTTCTTTTCCATGAACTTCAATCAAATCACGAGCGGTCCGTAAGAAAGGTCTTCCTAAAATGAGGGGGATACAAGGATCGCTTTCATAATCAACGATGACAAAATTAGCGAGAAATGTGAACTTTCCAACCGGAACAAAGACATCTCTTGCAATTCTGACCGAAGTGCAAATATCTCGGTTAGCAAGTTCAAGGGTCATTTGGGTGGAAATAAGCTCGGGTACTCTTTCCACACCGAGAGTGGCATCAAGTTGATGCTAGCACCTAGATCGGCTAGGGCTTTGCACTTGAGCTCACTAAAACCACACGGAATGAGAAATTTCCTAGGGTCTTTGAGTTTTTCGGGTAACTTCTTAAGGATAACCGCTGAGCAATTTTCATTAAGGGGTGTGTTTGCCAATTTAATAAGTTTCTCCTTGTTGGAAAGGAGACTCTTAAGCATCTTTTGGTACTTAGGAATAAGAATCAAAGCATCGGTAAGAGAGATATTGATGTGAAGTTGTTTGAACATTTGCCAAAATTTGTGAATTTGGAATTCATCTTTCTCTTGCCATTTTTCTTGGTTCATTCTTGAAGGATAAGGGGTATGAGGGTGACGAGGATCCCTTTGGTGAACCACATAGTTTCTTTGAGAAAAGGATTTAGCTTATTGGACGTGAGGTGGTAGACCTTAAAGGTAAACGTCAACCAAGTTCCGGGTTCGTTAAAGTCTCCTCTACACGTTCATCCTCCTCCGGATTAATGAATGGAGGAGGCATAGGAACGGTAGGTCCATCAAGAACAAGACCACTTCGAGTGGTAATGGATTTCAATTCACCTTTCTTCGGTTAGCACGGCGTTGCTAGGGAGAGATCCCAAACCCGAGGTAGAAGCGGTGTTTATTTGGAAAAAGCTGGCCATCATGTTCTTAAGCTCGTTAGTTTGATTTGACATTGAAGTTTGAATCGAATTTTGCATTTCATTCCTTAACTCATTTTTCACATTGTTAATTTGAGTTTGCATGGCTTTCATGTTAGCCTCATTTGTTTTCTTAAATTTTTCCAACTCACTTAAAGGAACACTTTGATTTTGTTGAATTGGAGCTTGATAAGTTGGATTTTGATTGAAATTGTTTCCTCGGTTATATCCTTGAGGTTGGCTAAAACGGTTTTGATTATTTTGCCCGTTTTGTTAAACAAAACCCGGTGGTCTTGTTTGATTAACCACACCTGGAGGACGATAACCGGAATTACCCTGATTGTAGTTACCCGTGGCTGCTGCAACGTATCCTTGAATATTATCCCGATATTCCAGGAAAGTGTTGCCATCGGCGGCGAGACACTGATAATAAGGATGAGGACCACCGCAAGTAACACAAATCTCCTCAACAGTTTTACAGAAGTTGGAGGTGGGGTAGCTTGAAATTGTTTTAGAATAGCCGTCATGGCGGTAGTCACAGCACTCGTTTGCTGATTTATTGCATGTGTAAGTTTGGCTATATCGGAAGAAGAAGAAATACCATCCCTGATGATTTTCACTTGAGAAACAAATCGATTTAGTTTAGATAATTGCGGACCTTGGATTGTTTTTGATAATCGTCAACACATCTTGAGTACTTCTTTCTAAAAGATTGCCACTGGCGGCAGAATTCAAGGAATCTTGGTCGGCCGGGTTCAAGGCATTGTAGAAAGTATCAAGTTGGTGTAATTCGATGAAAACATGATGAGGACAAGCACGAAGGAGATCTTTGTATCGATCCCATGCCTCATGAAACAATTCATCAAACTTTTGTTGAAAATTAGAAATTTCATTTTGAAGGTTTGTCGTTCTTGAGGGAGGAAAGAATTCGTTAATGAATTTGGACACAAGATCTTCCCAAGTGAGAATAGAACGAGGGGGTTCTTTTTCAAGCCAACGACGGGCTGCCCCCGCAAGAGAGAAAGGAAAAAGCATAATCTTTATCACCAAGTTCGGCTTGTATTTAATTGTCGAAGTTATTTTGTTGAACCAACGGATGTGGTCCATTTGATTGTCTTTCTCAGTCTGAAGAATTGGTCCCGAAGTCAGTCATATTTAATTGAGACAATGCTTGAGCCCTCGAAAGGCATATCAAGAATTGGTGAACCACGATTTGCCTCCGCATAACCTCTGATGGTCAACGGAGCCATTTCGCCATAGTAAGAAACGTTTGATCGGCAGCCATCGTAACTACGGGTGAGTTCTCCAGAGCGACCCTGTTCGACTCTTTGATTAGAAACGTCTAAGATAGGACATTTCGGTTTGTGGTGTGGATGGATTAGAAGAAGAAATTACCACGAGATTAGATGAATAAACGAGTGCGCATGCACTAAAAAGATTTTAAAGAGAAATATTTTTTGGAGTTTATCAATTTATTTCACAATTCATTTTAAGAACAAAAACGAGATTCGAATAACTTAAACCAAAAAATCGACAAGCTTCACGATACTTTCTTAAAAAGAAAAACGCACATAGGAGCGGGATGAGTAAGAAAGCGCGAAGCTAATAAAAAACCTTTCCATCCTTTAGGTTCGAAGTTCCCTCGAAACAACCCCATATAAATACCCCTCTTAGAGTTTGTTAAACTTTTAAAGGTGAGCCGTACGTCGCAAGTGACACAAATGCTAGTTTTGAATCTTTTGTTCGGGAACTTATTATGATAATGCTCAAGATGCAAGCATTATATTGATGATGGATTTTATTTCTTGATTAAGGACAAAAACTTTTATGTTTTTGATTTTTTCTTGATTTTATCTAATACTAATACTAATAAAAGAAAATGAAAAATATTTTTGTATTTTTGTATTTTTAATAAAGAAAATATTCACAAATGGGAATGATAACTTCACGAGGGAAGGGTCTTCAAAAACTAATCTTCAAACGTAGACGAAAATCGCACACAAAGAGATAGAGAAGCCTCCCCTCCAGCGGGCGTGCCAAAATGATTGTAATGTTAAACTCAACCTTTTTAACTATATAAATATATAATAAATATATAAATATTAAGGCTAAATCAATGGTAAAGTATTCTGAGAGGCTTTTAAAAGATTCGTTTCTATCCAAAACAAAATCCTTCAAAAATCTACCCAGGTCGTTTCCCAACGAGGTGCGAATTAAAAATCGAAAACGTTTGTGTCACATGCGTTGAAAGGGATTAAATTTTAGAGTTGTTTTCTAAATTTCTACAATTAAAATGCAAAAACGATTAAAGAAAACCTAAAAACGAAAGCTAAAAGGATTAAAAAATAAAACCAAAAACAAGAACGGGTATATCGAACCCTTTCATTAAAAAACAAAATTTTTCTCTGAAATTTTAACCCTATTGATAGCAAAAGACTTATTTTTCCTAAAAGTTTCAAATGATAAAAGAAATTTTTTAAAAAAAGAATTATATTTTTTTTGACGTTTTTATAATTTTTTATGAATTAAAACAGTTTTGAAAATAAAAAAATGATTAAAAATAATAAATCGTTTTGGAAAATTCTGAAAAAATACAAAAAAATAGCTAAAAGTATGCTTGATTTAAGAAAAATAAAACAAAGTTCCCAGCTTATTCCATTAAGCTGAAATAAGCAAAAAATGGCTTATGGGCTATTTGGGCTAAATAAGGTTAAAAGGAAAATGTGTGCAAAGATAGGCAGAAAAGACCCAAGGGCGCTTTTAGTAGTAGAGAGTGTGCGTGGGACGTTTGTGTTAAAGGGGGAGGCCCAGGGTTCGAATCCTTGGCTTCCCTTTTTGCTAAATTTTTTTTAAACTTATAAATTACACAAAAATAAGCAACTTTAAAAAAAATAACTTTTTTGAAACTCAAAAATAAGCTGGAACTGTTTTGCTATTTTGAATTTGGACTTTAGATGTTTAGCTACTTTAAGCTCAAATAAGCAACCAAATTTAGACTTTAGATGTTTAGCTACTTTAAGCTCAAATAAGCAACCAAATTTGCTAAACACTAAACCATTCAAATTTGCTATTTTAAGCTCAAATAAGCAACCAAAGAAGAAAATAAGCTAAACATCTAAAGTCCTAACCCTAATAAGCACTAATGACTAAAATAAGCAAAGATGATAAGCTAAAACTAAGCTTAAGTGACAGATACACTTACAAGCTTTTAAAACTTAATATTCTAAGCTAAAAGGACAAATAAGCTAGGGAAATGAAAAATAAGCTAAGACAAGTCCTACTCTATACCTAATAAGCAAGTCTAGATACAATTAAGCCAGGAAAACAAGCAGAATAAGCAAGAAAAATCAAATAAGCAAATAGGGCAAACACTGCATAAAAGACAGCCTAAGGACACATTTTGGGCTTAATTTTAAGCACCAAGAAGGATCCTTATGGGCTAGTGGGGTATACTAGCTTAAAGCTTGACCAAAGAACTTTTAAAATCAGTAAAGAAAACAAGTTTGAAAACAAATAAGCCACTAAAAGGGCTTATGAAAAGTGCAAGTTCAGAACAGTCAAGTGTGGTTCTTTTGGTTTTCTTTGAAAAAAAAATGGGATTATGCAGGCACAAAATAAGCTAGAAAAATAAGCTGAAAATGAAAAAAAAGTTAAAACAAATGGAGCTCACCAACAAATGAGCTTATGCTTAAGATTTCAAACCTTAAAAACAATTTTAACTACCCTAAGTTTGGATTTGAAAATGACTATTTTTGTTTTAAAGAAAAGACTTAATACAATTTGAGACAACTTTGATAAAACTCAAGTAAAACTAATGACACTTAATCTACTGAACTAAGACACTAAAAGGTACTCTAAAACAACATTAAAAAGATGAATTTGAAGGCTTAATCAAATAAGCTCTTAGAAACTGTTTTGGTCCAACAGTTTAAAGAACCTAATAGAAAAACCTTAAAAGCAAGTATTTAGGACTTAAAACTTTTAAAAAACTGAATTCAATTACTAAAATAGGGTGGTTAAAGTTCACCGCATGACCAAAAAGGATTTTAACACAAATTTACCCACTTTAACACCTTGTGCCAAACACCCCTTTAAGATTGGAAATCACTTTTTAAGGCTGATTTGGGCTGATTTAAGCAAATATTTTGGAAAACAGATAATAAGCATGCAAAATTAAGCAATAATAAGCAAAAAGAAACAACAATTAAGCACTAAATTAATCAGACAAGTAATAAACAGTATAAAGGGCAAATAAGGACAGAATCAAAGGTAAGCACTGCTACAGTAAAATAAGCAAAATATGAAAAATGGAAACTTACAAAGGTCTTATGCTTATGGCAATGAAATAAGCTCTCAAAAAGATTATAACCAATCCTATAGCTTCCCAAGAAGCACTAAACCTATGGCCATCCAAGATTTACCATGCTCCTTTGTGTTCTTGACAGATTGTTGTGATTTTTTTTGGATTTTTTTTGAATTTTTTGACAGAAAATGAAATAAGAGCTTATATAAGCTTTCAAAGGCTTAAAAGCTTATACAAGAGCTTAGAAACAAGTATTTAAAAGACAAGAATTAAAGGAAAATTTTAAAATTTCATTAACTTAAAGGAAAATTACAATACTTAAATTAAAAGACAGAAATTTAAATGACAATGTATTAAAAATGCAGTATTTAAAATTGGTACAAATTTTTGAATACAAGCTTTTGACTTTTAAACAAAATTCGACAAAGAGAAAATAAGCTAACTAGTCCTATTTATACTAAAAACTCTTCTAGTCTTGTGTTTTTTTGTGAGAGCTTCAAGCATTTGTGTTTGTTGTGTGAGATAAAGTCCCAAAGCAATCTTGGCCCTTCATTTTTCTTTGTGCCCAAGGCAGTTGATCAAAACCCTTGATTTCCTTGTAGTTTTCCTTCAACCAATGGTGTGTAAGGGGATTGCTAGCGTGTTTAAGAGCCCATGTGGGGTGGGGAAGGTGATGTTTTTGTCTGGTGGGAAAAGTAAACGAGGTTATAAGGAAAGGGATGATGAACAGGGGTTTTGGCAGGAAGGGGTTGTTTTGTTTGTCTGGGTGAAAGTTTGGTTGGTTAGGCAGACAATCCTCAAGATGTATAAGGTAATGCAATGTATGTCCCATGTGGTGTGTTAAAGGTTTTGGAATTGGCAGAGATGGCCTTCCCAAGTAAATACGTATGTTTGCAAAATTATCCGTGGTGGACTAAACGAAGTTAAGGAAAAAGGGATTGGGCTGTTAACGTTAGTTAAAAAGGGTTTTGGGGCCAGAGATATTGGATTTTGGTGCCGTTTGTATAGGTAAAAAGGTAAAATGGGTCTATTCTTTGTATAAGTCCTCATATTAAAGCTTTATGGCTGCCCGACCCTAAAAATATGTACGGGTGACCCATATAATATTATACCTTCAGTTTTCGGCTTCGCTTTTGACCCTTTGACTTGTCAGATGACTTTTCCTTTGACTTGGTTTGACTTTTTGGTTGACTTTGACTTGAACTTTTCACTCTTCTATTCCGTGCCACGGTTTTTGTCATTTTTTTGGCTTCATTTTTCGTACCTTATTTTGTCCGAATATCTGTTCTGCACAATATAAAGTAAAACAATACAAACGAAGTATTTTTGGTAACATTTGAGTCATTTTAAGCCGGTTAAACAAAAATGGTAATGTGTAATTATGACACATACCACAGTTGTAGTGTCTAATAATTTTATCTAAAGTCGTCTTCTCCTTAGATTAACATGACACTTGAATGTTAAGTTTGTTAATTATTGTTGTGGTTCATTTCATATGGCATTTAGGTTTTGTTGCATATTTTTCATAAGAAAATTGCATAATATGTGTTTGGTTGTTTTTGTACTGCAATATGCAGGTACTAGAATGTGTGTTTGGGTGACATAGTATACTGTTCAACTGTACCCAAAAAAGAAAAGTATAATATGTAGAATGGAGTTATTTGATACAGTTTATTAAGAATGGAGTTATGAACAGTGCCAAACAAGTTTTTTAAAGTGCGGTGGAAACAACTTAGGCCAATTTAAACCCCCCCCCTGAGCCTGATTAATATTTCCTTTTATCCAAATTTGTAGTTTATAAGTAGATAACGTGCAAAATTTGATAAGGAAAATGTATTATTATAAATAGATCAAACCATCTTCTGATCTTTGGTATGAAAATTTTATACACCTCTAAATGCATATATCCAGTTCATCCTTTTCAAGATGGTGGTAGATGGCAAATTCCTGGAGTTGGTGCATTTGAGTGTTATATGAAATACATGTAAGGCAGCTTAAACTATAATGAATCAAGTAATTGTATCCATGTATCTATGATGATGCAACTTTTTATCTGAAGAAATGTTTACTCAAATTTAATGGATCGTACTTTGTACTTCTAAGGATCGAAGACTTGCGGACAGTTGCTTGGCAAGAAGGGAAGCCTGATTGGGCAAACAAGGGACCTCCAATTGCTGGTGACTATAACTGTCCAAATGATGTTCCTTTCTTTGAAGAAGGAGAAGGGAGCTCTTCATCTAACTTTGGTTATTTTTTTCTAGTAAGCCACTTATAACCTTCCTGGATGGTAAAAAATGATCTAGTTTTAATTTGGGTAATCTGACAAGTTTTTATATATTCTTTGGTTATTTTGATGCTGAATGCTGACTTGAGTCCATAGTTTATGTGCAGAGTAAATTCTCATTCTTTACTTCTTAATCCAAGTAGAATTCATAGAATTGAAAGTGGTTAAGTGAAAATGTCATATAATTAGTTGCTATCTATGTTGCACGGAAACGCCGTCCAGATGACGTCTCCCGTACCGAAAACAGGAAACGCCTAAAAACGCCTTAGAAAAGTTTTTGAAAAATAGGAAATGTTTCACTACGACTGGAAACGCCTAATGTTGAGCAGGAAACGTTTGGGAAACGTTTATGAGACTTTTAAACGCATTTCTTGACCTTTTATAATGTATACATTATTTCTGGGCAAGGCCGACCCCGAGTGTATTTTATTTCTGATGTTAAGTTTATGTGTATAAGTTTTTTTCGGGCAAAATAGTGGCTAAACATAGAAGATGAAGATGAAACGATGATTAAACACGTACTAATAGTGGAGTGGTCTAAAAATGGAGAGAGAAACATTTTATTTTGCACATACCTGAAATTATCACATGGAACTTTTTACTTTTCTCAGTTCTGTATCCTTTTATTTGTTTATTCTTATTTTCTATAGTTTTTTTATTTCAAATGTTTATAATAATAGTTTTTTTAATTTTTAATATGCAAATTAGATTGTTTCTTTTCTAACTTCAAATATGACGTGATATTATTGTCAAGAGTGTTTTTGTAAGATTTAGATGGTTCTAATTACTTAGGCATATGCAGTCAACTTTTATTGACATTATATTTCAAATACTTGTGACATATATTTTTTTATACAGTTTTGAAATAAACATAAAAACTATAATTTGGTTTTTAAAATTGTTTCAGCTGATTAAACCATTGAGAAAGTCGGTTCAAAATGTTGTTCACTTTCACGAGTTGACAAATATTTGGTGCATAAATGCATTATTGATTTTGGATGTTTGATGTTTATTTATTTTATTAATAAATAAATAAATAAATATATATATATATATATATATATATATATATATATATATATATATATATATAAAAGTAGTAGTATTATATAAAGATACACAAAATCAAACATATCTTACTGGCCGTATACTCCTTTCTCTAGAATTTTAGGATATTAACGTTTCTAAGTACTCGTTTCCATCCCCGTCCCCATTTCCGTATCTGTCCCCGTGCAAAATAGGTTGCTATAGTTAATATATGGTGAGGACTATACCACTCGAAACTAAACTCTCCACTTATACCATTATTCTGAGTAGGTTTTGGGACTTAAGATTATTAAAATGATGATGTGATTCAGTCCATTGGTAGATCAAAAGATGTATAGCATGATTACCATTAGTGTTTTATGCCAATTCTAAAATTAGAAGGGCATAGCATAAAAAGGTAAGCAACTATGGTAAAATATCTATTTCAAGGATTGTTTTCCCCAAAACTTATTGAGAACCGAAATAGATGTCTGACTGAAGCTGGTCATACCATGCATGTTCATGAAAGCATTATTAGACACTGATTTCTACTTTGTCTTTGCCTTGTAGGAATGGTACAATGATAGACTCTCAAACAATCAAACTGGTTAAGAACCCTCCCAAGTAAGCTCTAATGCATAATACTAAAGTATACTATTATAGATGATAATGAGGAAAACATGCTATAAAAAGTATTGATGATTTCATTATAGAGGATCAGAGCACATAAGAAGCTTAAGTTAGCCAAATATGAACAGAGAAAATATACAATAATTAAATCATAAGAAACGCACAAAGAAATTAAAGGCTAGCTAGAAAATTTGTTGAAGATGCAAAGCATAGAGAAAAATTTACTACATCAGTTTGCTTGAGAGTGCTTTCATAAAGGAATAACTTATTGTTAATGTTTGGTACAAGGTAAGAATTCGTCACTCAAATTCTAATTAATACGACATGTTAGCAAAAGTGTAAGTAACTTGCATAGGTGCATACACAATGTTAGTTTGACCGTAAAGATTAGGTATGGTAGTATTATTTAATATATAAATTCCACTGTATGTTGAAATAAGTTAGATATTAATTTTGTAATATGAGACTATCTACTATTATGAAATTGAAAAAAACTATTTGGACCATTTTGATCCAAGTATCCTTGAACCTGACAAAGCCAATTGACAACAGAATGTGGCATGTATGATATTGAAGAAGTGTGTGGTCTATATTATAATTTTAGTACAAATATGATGTATGTGGATATATTTTAACAAAATAAAACAACGAAAACAATAAATTGTCAATATGTACTCTTGATATTATGGTTTAAAAATAAACCTTCTCGACTTTTGTTTTTAAGCTTATTTTAGAATTATCATTTCTTAAATGCTATTGGAATGATATCATATGTATTTAAAAGGTTTTATTTGGATATTACAAGTCTAGTTATTGGTGAAACTAATTCTTTTCAGATAATGATAGTTTACCCTTTTTTTAACTTATGAAGAAAAATAACTAATTGTATTCTTTTGCTAATTTCATGAAGCACAGCAAGTGCAACGCGCTGTTATTGGCTGATGTAAAACCCCAAGTTGAAGTTGCAAAGAGTCAAGATTGTAAGGGATTTAACTTTGTTTTTTTGTTAGGGATAAGTAACACTAATACTAGTTGTATGTACAAGGAAAAGTACAAATACCAAAAATATTAATGGCAAATATTATTGCTATTTCACATGAAAGTCGAAATAACTTGTTATACATAAAATGTTATAAGTAGCATTTGTTTTCCTAGATCAAAAGTGTCACAAATCATTCAAAAAAAGTGTTGCAACTATGTGCTAGAAAAAACCAAAGTTGTTGCATTTGATAAATTAAAGTGTTGCAATTATAGTGATACTGTTGCACTTTAGTAAAAAAGTGTTGCACTTTAGTGAAAAGGTGTTGCACTTTAATGGAAAAGTGTTGCACTTAGTTTGTAGTAATGTTGCATTTGATTAAAAAAAGTGTTGTAGTTGAATGCCAAAAGTGTTGCCATTGAAGGTAAAAGGTGTTGCATTTGAGTATAAAAAGTGTTGCACCTTAAAATATTGCATTTGCTAAACATAAGCAACACTTTCAAAAAGTGTTGCATAGTCCTATAAAAAGTGTTGCTTAAACCTAAGGCAACGCTACATAACGTAGCACTTGGTAAAGTGTGATATTAGACATAATGCGACATTTTAAAGACATAATACAACACTTTATTGGTGTTGCTTTAGCTTCATTTTGTAGTAGTGAGTTTATGCTGGCACCGAGATCGGCTAGGGCCATGCATTCCTCAAGCTCACTAAAATCTTAAAGAATGAGAAATATCATGGTCCCAATTATTCAGTAATTTTTTAAGGAGGACCGCTGAGCAATTCTCATTAAGAGGAGTATTAGCCAATTCAAGAATTTTCTCCTTATTAGAAAGGAGATCTTTCAACATCTTAGCATATTTTGGCATTTGAGCTAACACTTCAGCAAAACTGATATTAAAGTGCAATTTCTTGAACATCTGCAAGAACTTATGAATTTGGATATCGGATTTGTCTTGAAGCTTATCCTTGATTCAATCCTTTGAATATAAGGAATAGGAGGCTAATGAGGAAATCGCTCCAGAATTTCATTCGATTTAGAAGCGGGAGATGGCTAGATTACCGGAGATGGGACTCGTGCGGTACTTTCTGAACTTGAAATGTGCACCTGGTCCATGGTCGACTCCGGGTCTCGTTCTACCTCCTTAGAAGAAGAAGAAGAATTAGGGTGGTAGGAAACTAGGTCCATCCAAAAGTAAATACCACTACCGGTGGTAATTTTTACTTTAATATCTTCTTGAGGTTAGAAAGTGGAGTGCAATGAAGCACACCCTGAGGTCTTTCATTAAAAGCTTTTTCAATCTTTGTCATTTGATTCACTAATAATTGAAACTTAGTATCATAAGCAATCATATGCTGTCTTAATATCTCATCCGTAGATGGAATATTTATTTAAGCTTGATTTTGATTGAAACTTTAACCTTGGTTTTGATTAAATTCTTGTTTTTGATTATAATTATTCCCTTGGTTAAAATTTTGACCTCGATTGTTTTGATTAAATCCTTGATTTTGATAACCTTGATTAGAACGATTTTGATACTGATTCTGTCTATTCCTGTTCTAAAAGTTTTGATTATTCTAATTGAAATTATTTGCTTGATTGAAATCGGGTGGCCCAAGATAATTATTGAAACGATAGCTTAAGAGATTACGGTTTCCTTGAGGCTGGTGAGAGTTACCTCCCATATTGTATGTTGGGATTAAAAGCCTCTTGATGCTGTTTGGAAGTTACTACTGCTAAGTGGAATTTAAGACTATTAAGGTATTAGTTACTGCTGCTAAGTATAAATTAATTGCTGTGTAGTAACTTAATGAAAAATAAATGCAAGTAGTTAGTACTAGCTAGTTCTACTGCGTAGTATATGAGTTTAACTACTGCTAAGTGTAAATTAGTAACTAGCTAGTTACTACTTTACTAGTATAAGTTCTACTGCTATATAAGTTACTACTGGCAAGTTACTACTGCTAGAGTAACTATAGTACTGCTAATGAAGTAGAAGAAAACTTCAAAGTAGTTTAAATGCTGCATGTACAAGTTAGTACAGCTGGAGTACAAAAGTTTACTAGCTTGTTCTGTGTGAAAGTTACAACTGCTTAAAGATACATACTGCTAGGAAGGAGTTTAGCAGACAGAGAAGAGATCAATGACTTAGTCAGAAGAAAAAAAAAAAAAAAAATCAAAGAAGAAAAAAATAAAAAAAGAAAAAAAAGAAAAGATAAAGGTTGCTTATGTTGATAAGATACTACAGATAATTTTTTGTAGAAAAGATATGTATAAGTTATTTGTTTAGAAGATCATGATAACTTAGGAAAATATTGTAAGCCGGTTAGGACTCCTTGGTGTATAAAAGGAGGTCCTAGGGCATAGAGTTAGATATCTAGAAATTGTTTGTTTTGATATCAATATAGCTTCAAGGTTTTGTAACCCTAACACTATTAATAGTGTTCGTAGTATATTGAGGCTGAAAGTTTGGTAAACTGTTTTGTTATTGATCTTATTCATTACTGTTTCATTGAAATTCTTCTTAGTATCATTGACTAGATTCCGCATAGTCTTTGATATTCATAATCAAAGTTTCTATCATAGTTGTTTTGAATTTATTCAATACAACTCAGTCTTATACAAGCTAAGTAAGATCTATTTTATTAGGATCTACAAGTGGTATCAGAGCTTGTGAGAAGCTTTGAATAAGAAGAACCTTTACTACACACAAGATCTATTTTTTCAAGAAGCAATGGATTCTCAATCTACTCAAACCATCAAGCTACCCATACTCCAACCTGGTGAGTATGATCTCTGGAAGATGAGGATGGAGTAGTACCTATAGTGCATTGATTATACTCTGTGAGAGATCGTAGAGAATGGTAATGCACCCATAGTAACAAAAATTGTTGATGGTAAGGAGACTGTTATCTCTCTTACAAGTGTTGAAGAGAAGGCACAAAGAAGGGAAAATTTAAAGGCAAGAAGCACTTTGTTGATGGCTTTACATAATGAGCATCAATTAAAGTTAAACTCATACAAGGATGCTAAGACACTGATGCAGGCTATTAAGAACAGATTTGGAGGTAATACTACTATAAAGAAAACTCAGAAAAATCTTCTGAAACAGCAATATGAAAACTTTACTGCATTCTAGCTCAGAAGTGATTGAGCAAACCTATGAAAGGATTCAAATGCTAATTAGTCAACTAGAGATGCATGGTGAAGTTATCCCTCAAGAAGACATCAATAAGAAGTTCTTGAGAAGTTTGTCATAAGAATGGACTATGCATACTATTATGTGGAGGAACAAACCAGAGATTGAGACATTAAGTTTGGATGACCTCTTCAACAACTAGAAGGCTTATGAATTAGAGGTCAAGGGGACATCTAGCTCAACCACAAACTCACACAATGTAGCCTTTCTGTCCTCTAGCAGCACTAACAGTGCAACTAGAGCAATTAATACTGCTCAGGGTGTTAATACTGCTAGCACTCAGGGTGCTGCTGATAGCTCAACAACTGTTGAAAATTTAAGTGATGCTGTGATTTATTCCTTTTTTGCTAGCCAACCAAGTACTCCACAACTTGATAATGAAGATCTATAACAAATCAATCCTGGTGATCTAGAAGAGATGGACTTAAGGTGGAATATTGCTATGCTGACTATGAAGGCAAGAAGATTCCTGAAGAATACTGGAAGGAAGCTGGATATGGCCAACAAAGAAAGAATTAGGTTTGAAAAGTCCAAGGTGGAGTGTTTCAACTGCCATAAGAGAGGACACTTTACAAGGGAGTGCAGGACACCCAAGAATCAAGACAGCAGGAATAAGGAG
>BQNB010031929.1:0-53572 GCA_026074375.1 Tanacetum coccineum | reverse complement strand
CACATTCCATTGTTCTTATCAGATCTTTTGGGTTATTAATATATTTTACCGGGGAATCATCCCTTTTACCCAAAAAAAACCTCACTAAATCTTCCAATTTTGTCTCTAGGTTGCCCTGCACATAAGAAACTCAGACCTTCTTGGGAACCTAAGCCATTATAGACCTGGATCTTCCTGTTGCATCAACATAATCATATTTCTTCAAAGTGATTGATACACTATTAGGTTTGACAAGTCTCCAAACCCAACATTCTGATGCTTTAACAGCATTAACCTAATTCGTCCTAACAGCATTAACCACTGCCTTTTGTCTAGTAGTATTAACTTGTCTTGAGCAATAGTAACAAACAACATTAAGATAACTTTGTCTAGCAATATTAAGTGAAATTGGGCCAGATCTAGTTAAGATTTTTCTTGGAACCATGTGTCTTTTTGGATTGGGTTGAGTAATTCTTAGAGAATTTTGATGATTCACCCTTCTTGCATTGTTCCATACTGGTTTTTCCTCCCTTTGACCATTTAGCTATCTCTTTTGTTTACATGTATACTGGAGGTGATCAAAACTTCCACAGACATAACAGGCTTTATTGTGCATCACAAAATCATTTCCTAGTTGTTGAGACTTTTGATTATTCCAGTTTCTTTGATTTCCCCTAGGTTTTTATGACCTGTACATTTCAGCATACTTAACTGTTTTCCTAACTGGGTTTTCTTGTTGTTTTGGTCTATCAACATTAACTTTAGGAATAGTAGGAACAACAGTTTTCTTTTCTACCACAACAGGAGACTCAACTTCATTCTCATTATCAAAAACCCATTCTTCAATCAAAGGAGCATCAGAATTTTTCTTAGTTTCATTTGAAGAATTTTCATATACACTTTTATTGGCCCTTAATCCATAGCCTTCAAACTCAGGCTCCTTAAACTTTTCAATGCCAGAGTGAGATAAATCAATGGAAGGAGGTGAAAATAGGCCTGTAAGTGGATGAGGAACAACATTGTACCCCAAACCCCTTTTATTGTTATCTACTAGTTAACTTCCTATCACTTTATCCAAACTCTTAGTGGCATTATCATAGTTGTTAATTTTAAGCAGATTATCCTATTTTTCTTTCTTAAGTTCTCTATATAAGACTTAAGAGCAATAATCTCTGCTTCATTGAATGAGGCATCACTTTTTAGTACAACTATTTTATCAGTAAATATGACCTCATTGTTCTTGTAGAAGGCAAGTCTCTCATCTATAAAGGCTAAGGCTCTTTTATAATTTGCCAAATCAAACTTAGTTTTATTATGTTTTACTCTTAACTTATTATACTAAGTTTTAAGAGTTTCATGGTTTTTTTGACATGTTTTTGAACAAGTTTTTACCTCAGAGTCTGAAAGAGCCATAAAAGCCATCTCTTCCTTATGAGTAAACGATTCTTCTTAATAGTTTCTTCTAGATAAAAAGCTTCAACCCGCTCTGATACCACTTGATGATCCCTTCTTGATCGATTCTTTAGCTTGTATAAAGAATATGTTACCTTGGATAAATCCAAAATAACACTGATAGAAACTTTGTGTTGAATATTTAAGAGTATGCAGAATCTACTTTTTAATATCTAGAAGATATATCAACGAAATAGTAATTTATATGAACAATGCAGTAACAATAATATAACCAAAAGCTTCAATATTATTAATAATAATAATACGAGTACTCTGACTTAGTATTAGGGTTTACAACCTTGAAGCTATGAATACAATTGTGATTGATCTCTAACTGATATGATGTATGTGAAAGAATTGTATATCTAAGACTATACCCTAGGTCTTCCTTTTATACACTAAGGAGTCCTAATAAGCTTACAATACAATTAATACTTTCCTAAGTATTATACTTTAATGCTTTTAATGCTTTCCATAAGATGTAGTCAAATGTATTAAATACAATGACTAAGTATTTAATACTTTCCTTTGTAACTTCTCAATCAGCATTAATCTTGAGTCATAATCTTCACATCAGCATTTAAACTTCTCAATCAGCATTAACTTTAGTCTTTAAGCAGTATTAAGTTAGTACTGGCAGTACTAACTTTACTCTAGCAGTACTAAGTTTATACTAGCAGTACTAACTGATTAGTACTGGCAGTATTAACTCAGTTAATACTGTTAGTTATAAACTGAGTACTAAATTATGCTTGGCAGTACAAACTCTATCTTGGTAGTATTAAGTATGAAGACTTTAATTCCTAACAATTATTTTTGAACTTAGTTCCATTGTCACATCTGATGATTTTAACCTTATGATTTATTTGATTTTCAATGCAAGTTATAAAAGTTTTAAGGATCCTACTAGTCTCATCCTTAGTGGCTAAAAAGAAAACCCAATTGAACCTACTATAGTCATCAGTGACAACAAGGTAATATGTCTTCTGATTGATACTCCTTACAAATGTTGGCTTAAATAAATCCATGTGCAACATTTATAAGGGTTGGCTGATAGAGCTCACAAGCTTGGTCTTACAAGAGGCTTTGTGTTTCTTTCTCTTCTAAAAAAGCAACACAAGAATAGTCATTTTCAAAAAGCTTTAAAGGCAAACCCCTCACAAGGTTTCCCCTTACAAGTTTGTTCATAGTTTTAAAGTTTATATGACCAAGCCTCCTATGCCATAAATTAGACTCATCTATTGTAGCCTTTACAAATAAACAAGTTAAATCTCCTAAAGGAACAACATTCTTTAAATCAAAACTGTACATGTTGTTCTGTCTGGGAACTTTAAGCAAGAATTGACTTTCATCAAGTAGCTTAAAGTCAGGAGATAGAACAAGACATTCAATCTTAGTAAAAAGAACACTGTTTTTCTTGTCACACATTTGTGAGACAGAGAAAAGGTTAAACTTAAGTTCCTTTACAAAGTATACATCTTGAAAGTCTAATTTTCCAGTACTAATTTTACCTTTTCTAATTATTTTACCTCTTTTAGCATTTCCTCCAAATGCAACAAATCCACTATCAATGTCTTGATAATCTGAGAGGTAGAACTTGTTCCCAGTCAAATGCCTAGAGCATCCACTGTAAAAAATCCCTTGATCCTGTAAAGCATATTGTGGATTACCCTGCACTCAAAATAAGGGAATTAGTTTCTATTGGGGACCCAAGCCATTACTAACTTGAGTCTGCCTTGTGGATCAACATAGTCAAATCTTTTAGGAGTATATGATCTAATATCTTTGGAGATATGATCTATTACATTTCTTTTTGCTCTCTAAATCAGCATGCTGAGGACTTAACAACATTATCTCTATTTCTCTTAGCAGCACTAACTACTGCTTTTGGCCTAGCAGTAGTTACATTATTAACCCTGGCAGTATTAACTTTAATACTGGCAGTATTAACTTTTTCTTTAAAATTATTAGTTTTAGCTGCTGATTTTTGGTTAAAGGGCCTTCTTACTGGTGAATGTGCTTTATGAAAAACATTTGAACTTGGTTTTGCACCATTCACTACTGGTCTAGATGCAGCAGTATTAATATATCTGGCAGTACTATTTAATATTGCTGCTCTTGGGAAGCTTTGCTTAGCAGTATTAACTGGTACATTTCTAGACTTTGTTAAGACTGCAGTTGGAACAAAATTTCTTTTAGGATGAGGGTGAGTTAATTTGTTTTGGTGGTTTACCCTCTAAGCATTGTTCTATACTAGTCTAATTTCCCTTTGACCAGTAACCCTTCCCTTATAATTCAACACTGGTTTTTCTACCATTTTATTGTTATGAAAATCACAATCTTTGATTAAATGGTTGAAACTCCTACATACAAAACATGCTTTCTTTATAAACTCAAAACTATTTCCTTGATTCTGAGTCATCATCCCATTCTAGTTTCTTCTATTACCCTTAGGACTTTGACTTTTCCTAGGAGACTCTGCTTGCCTATGTATGTTTTCCTTATTAACAAATTTCACATTCTCACCAGATTTAACAAAATTGATAAACTTTAGTTTTATCTGTTTAATTAAAGGCCTAATCACACAGTCATCATCACTATCAGACTCCCACTCTTCAATGAGAGGAGCACTAGACCTAACAGTTTTAGGCTCTTCCATTCTTTCTTTACTAGTCTTAGATGCACTTGTTTCAGTTTCATGCACACTAGTAACAGTTTCACTCATTGTTGATCTAAATACATAATCATCTAACCCAGCAAAAGATAGGTCAGGTCTTGGGGGCATGAAGTTCCCAGTATAGGGAGGGGGAACTATATAAAGCCCTTTACCTATTTTGAATCTATCATTTACTGTATTATCATCCATATTACTTTCTCTACTGGTAAACACACCATTAAACACTTCACTCTCATTCATTTGACTATCATAACCAAGCCTAGTTTTGTATTTAGCATTAATTTGATTATTAATCAGTTTAGTTAGATTCTTAGATGATTCTTCAAATTTTTCTAGTTTAAGTTTCAAATCATCTTTCTCTTTTAAAGCCTCTTCTAACTGATTTTTAAGGTCTTTAATAGACATATCTCTTACTTGGACATCATATTTTAAAAATGCAATGTCTTCTTTAAAAACAGCTTCATTCTTTTGATGAATAATTATTCTAGCTTCTAAAGACTTTAAGCCTAATTTGTAACCTATTATTTCTAGATTAGCCTTATTAAGCTGCTCTTTCTATTTATCAAATTGTTCTTTTAAAGACTCATAGGATTTTAAGCAAGCTTTGGAGCAACTAAATACCTCAGTGTCTAAGCTTGATGAACTAGATGAACCTGATGATGAATAGGTTATTAGAGCAAAGTCTGTGAGTCCTTCTTCAGCTTAAAAGCTCCAATCATAACCACCTATCCCATCTTGAACAACCAAGGCATTAGCAGGAGTCTCCACTTGTACTACCCTTCTTGTATTATCATTTCTATATCCCTAATTCCTTGGTGCCCTGCATTCTCTAGCAAAGTGGCCTCTCTTGTGATAGTTATAACATTCAACCTTTGTTTTACCAAAGCCAATAGTTTCTTTGCCATTAAAATTCAGATTCCTTCTTGTCTTCTTTATGAATCTCTTAACCCTTATGGTAAGCATGACCACCTACCATTTGAGATCCATCTCTTCAAGATAATCAATATCAATCTGATCTAGATCTTTATTGTCCAACTATAGACTATTAGATCGATTACCAAAGAAGGAACACATAACATCATCAACATAAGTTGAGGAAGAAGCTTGTCTCTATGAACTAGCAGCAGAAACATCATGAGCAGTATTAACTGCTTCATTAGTACTGCTTGTGTTTTCTAAAGATACGAAAGCCACAATCTGAGAGTTTGAGTTTGAGCTTGATTGGACTTTAATCTCAGCTTCATACACCTTGAAATTGTTGTACAAATCATCCATGCTTAAAGTGTCTAGATCAGCTTTGTTTCGCATGATCAAGGTATGAGTGTTCCAAGCTGTTGGTAGGCTTCTCAGAAACTTTAGATTTGCATCTTTTAGAGAGATAACTTCACCAAGAATTTCTAATTGGCTAATGAGTTTCTGAAACCTATCATAGGTTTTATCCAGTCCTTCAGATTTTGATGCAGTAAAATTCTCATATTGCTGCTTAAGAATTATCTTCTGCATTTTCTTTGATTCTTTGTTGCCTCCAAACCTGGTTTTGATAGCTTCCCATAAGCTCTTTGCATCCTTGATTCCATGAAACTTCAATTGGTGTTCATCAGGAATGGCCAACAATAAAGTGCTTTTTTGCTTTCAATTCATTCTTTCTTACAAGCCTTTCTTCAGCAGTCTTAGGAGGAATAGGACCTTCAACACTAGCTGATGCGATAGCAGGTGCATCACCATTCATAATAACCTCCCAAAGAGCATAATCAGTATAAGTAAGATATTGCTCTATTCTCATGCTCCAGAGATCACATTCTCTTGTTTTGAGCATAGGAAGTTTTAGTGCAGACAATGTTTGGGTTGTTTCTGATTATGTATACATCTTCTCTTTTACAATGAGATCTTGTGTAGATATAATGTTCTTCCTATTCAAAGTTTCTCAACAAGCTCTGATACCACTTGTTGATCCCAATGAACAGATCTTACTTAGCTTGTTAAAGCTTAGTTGTATTGGATAGATCCAAGACAACTATAATAGAAACTAAGATTATGAATACAAACTATGTGGAATCTAGCTTGCAATATTAAGAAGAACAATTAAACAGTAAAAACATGATCTTTACTAAACTTTCAATATATTAACCACAATCAAAGTTACAGAATAACTTTGAAACTATGAATACTAACTATTAATATGAAAACTAATATATAAGACTGGTATCTAGATCTATGCCTTAGGGTTCCTTTTATACACCAAGGAAACCTTAATGGGCTTACAAAATGCATTACGTGAGCATGCATATCTATTCATAATATATCTCATGCATATCACATAAGCAGTACTAACTATTATAACTAACAGTACTAATACACTGACAGTACTAACATTTTGTACTGGCGGTACTAACTATTACATTAGCAATACTAACTTAGCTTGACAGTACTAAGTCTTCTTTTGGAATTACTAAGTTAAACGAGTAGTAGAAACTTGTAGAAGCCTTTATTCCTAACAAATTGTCTTAATGAGACACGTATTTATAGATTTTGAATATGTTACGGTGTAACCTTTTAGAGGTTTACGCCATAAACTACTAACGCGTCCTTTCCATATTGCAAGATTAAATATGTTACGGTGTAAACTTTTGACCATGTTATGTCATAATACTGACTTGGATGAGTTATCCTTCCATAATAATACGGTTATGGCGTAAACCTTGCTTGTGGTTATGCCATAATGTTGTTGAGTGATGTGTCTTGCCTTGAATATGTTACGGTGTAACACTGTCGTAGGGGTTACGTCGTAAAGTCTTGTAAGAATCTGTAATTTCTTCATTTTTATGTCCAATCCTCATGTTTCTTTCCACATACTTGCATTTTACTTGAAAATAGTAAATGTATCAAATTCAAGTATTTATAGGATAATTTCAAGTATTTTTAGGAGAAAATTGACACTAAAAAGTATCAAATATTTGATGTTAACAAATATCTCCCACTTGACTTCTGCTTGCCCTCAAGTAGACCTGTTAGAATAATTTATAAAAAGACTTCTTCAATTTAACTCAAAGAAATGAATTTATAAAAGACTTATGCTAGAAAACATCAAAGTCGAACACCTCACGAAAAAGGGAATCAAAACTCACTCAACTCTCAACTAGTCTAAGTGTTTTATTTTTGGGGTGATAGCTCAATTGCACAGTCATAGTATGTATTCTATCATAAGCTTGGAAAGTACACAAATCTGCACCAGTTAGAATTAGGGTCTAAATAATTCTTAAAGGCAACATGGGTGACGAATACAGGTTTATTGGATGAATTTTCACCAAAAGTGTTACACCAACAAGGGTGACAAAACCACATATACACATCCATAATGATAGAATAGATATACATGATTGCATTCAAATCCCTCATTCGAGTAAAACTAATTGTTTAAGGTTTAGGAATGGATACACGATTTAATTATTATCAAATAAAACACAAAACAAATACTTATATATAATCTAAGGCAATCATAACCGACTATTGTCCATCCATAGTCTAAGTCTTCAAGTACGAAAACCTGATCATGTCTTTAATAATGGGTTAGCTTTTGGATATAATTTTGAGATGTTGTGGAGCATACTAACCAATTCTTCAATATCATCGGATGGCTTGTAGTTGCATCATCCTAAAATCACTAGATGGCTTATAGTTTCACCATCTTTATACTCGGCTAGTTTTATAACACGTAACTAACCTAAATAATATAAGGAGATTATTCACACATTTTTTACAATGCTCCTGCTATAACAAATAGTGTATCCCCCCACTTGAGATAGACAGTCTCGACAGTGATAATACCGAGGGGTCTTCCATGATCAAACTAGTATGTCATCAATGAAAGTGCCAATCTTCGAACCATTTCCCTGAACCATGGACTTTGGTAGCTAGAAATTTTAACACAAAGATAAATATAGACTACAAGGTTGGCTAAGGTGAAATGGTGTAACGAAACATATAATGTGGGGTAAAAACATAGATTGGCTTAACAACGGTGATCTAGGGGTATCTTGCACTAATAATGAGTGCATATAGAAGGTTTTTTCATGGGAGGTCGATAAGTAAGTGTAACAAGTCGATAAACACACATATAGGTTAATTTAGGTGAATTCCTAAATGTTTCCTTCTCGAACCATTCATTCCTACTAATCAGTTAGGTCTCGAAAATGATGTACATGCCAAGTTCTAAAGTTCACAGTACTACCGGCACACTCAATATTTTGGTGGATTTTTGAAATATAGATGAAAACAGAACATTAGGCTTAAACCTCACCAATAGAAATATAGGGTAAATGTGCATTCGACAAATATTGATTCTAGTTTAGTTAAGAAAAAATGTCAAAATTTTTAAAATTGGCACTATTTTTCAAATAAAACTAAAAAATTGAAGGCAAATATTAGTGAAGTGAAAACTCTACTCCTATCCCCCTACTTGATTTGTATAATATCCCTATTGTACATTAAGGAAATGAAATATAATGAAAAGAGTAGAATTAGAACAAGAAACTCCCCTGAGCATTGCTTCAGATCATATGAAATGTAATAAACCAGAGCATGTCTCTCGACAATCGTTACTTGAGCAAGCTTATTTTCCCTTGTGATCACTAAACAAACAAAGAGCATTAAATTGTTCAAAGAGAATTATATAAGAAATACAATCCTAACTCACTTTCATAGGAATCATGGTTGCATTTACCATATGCAACAAGCCTTTTAAACCTCTGGATGGCTTAAGAGGACGAGTGAAGTCTCGTGAGGGTTTCTAGAGAACATACTCACAAAGTTCATTTAGTTATACAAGGTTTAGCAATGTTTTAAACTTAATTTAAAGGTTTTTTTCATAAGAAGGTTATGACGTAACCACCGATAGATAAAAAAGTTTTGTTTACCAGTTTATGGCGTAACCATGAGAGGGTTTATGTCGTGATTAGAGAGGTTATGGCATAACCATAAATGTTACACCATAACTTCTGCTATATCATCATTATTATCACATAATTATGGGTCAAGACGGTCTCAAAATTTGCCTCCTAGCTGCTGGAACCTATAAAACAAAGTGAAAAACATGCAAACCAACTAATATGCAGAAAAGAAATGTAATTAGAAAGACAGGTTGTCTCCTAAAAAGAACTTTTGTTTATTAATGAGTCTTTAAGTTAGACTCATGCCCACTCTACATTTTGTCACGGGCATCCTCTCCTTTCTTCATCTCTTATTGGATCATTTTCCTGAATCGTGATCCGCTCTCTCTTCCTAAAGATAAGGTATCTCTACTTTCATTGGTAACATAAATGAAGCTATTCCCATTATCAAATGAGTATCTTGTTACTTTGAAAGTTTCTAAATGAACCTTAGGTAGATCATATTCCTTATCTTCGTTTTCTTGTTTTTCGTCTTCTTCTAACCAAAAATTATACGACCAATCTTTAGCCTTACCCTGGATATTATTACAGTTCTCCTATATATTTTCAATAATATGGCCCTTTTTTCCTATTCCTAACTAATATTCATCGGTTAGTTGCACTATTTCTAAATCAAACTTATAGTTATCAAAACTATTTTCCATAGGGTCTTTGTTAGGATCTAATGGTTCTTCGAAACAATTGATGACCCAAGATTTCAACAAGGCCTTCTTTACTGATTCGTTCACAATTATGTGTCCTATTTTTACCACCATCCATTCTTTAAAAGTGTAGTCCCTAGGCCTAGGTTTGTTATCATGAGAATTTTCACTACACCATTCAGCATAACTTTGTTCCCAAATTAAATCATCCTTCTAACAATGTCTGTACTTAACCATCAAAAAATCAAGAAATGATAGTCCTCCTCCTTTCATGTTTTTCTTTTACTATCATAGTTACAGTACCAACTTTACAATTTCCCGAACCTATTGACTCCATAGATTTCATGCCCTCCATCGCACACTTTTTTGGTTGCGTTACAAGAGGGCAACGTTCAGATTATCCTATCATTTTCTTGTTTAATAGGCTTGTAAAAATGTTTAACAGGAATGTTTTCATTAAGCATTAATTTCTTCTTAACCGGTTGTTCCTGCACATAATTACCAAACCTATCATGGAAATTATCTAATGTTAACGATGGGTCATTTAGAGGGCAACTAGGTTCATCTTTTTTGATTGAATTTACCATAAGGATTTCTGCCATAGGGATGGTAAAGTCATGGTCCTTTTTTCATGTCAAAAATAATCTTGTTGTAAGGAAACAAGGACATCGTGTTTTTTGTTGGTTTCTTATCAAGACAAGCACAAGGACATCAAGGACATCAGTACACACGAATTAGCAAATTTGTGAAGGACACGAGCTCGCAACACTCTTCATAGTTCGAATTTGCAATTTTCTTCTTCACACAAATTAGCAAGTTTTCTTCATCATACGAATTGGCAATCTTGAGTAGGAAAAGAATTAGCAATTTATGAAGCACACGAATTAGCAATTTTTTGAAGGACACGGGTTAGCAACAAAGAAGGATTTGAATTAGCAACTTGTGAAGTCACACGAATTAGCAACCATCCTTAACCCAAACCAAGTCAACTCGGTATTTACCGAGTTAACTCGGGTCAACTCAAACGAGTCTAGTCAATGTAAAAGTCAACAAAAATGTAAAGTAAGAACAAACTCGATATACAACCACATCAACAACATTCAACACCATAATAACAAATCCATAACTTCTAATCCTAGATCCCTTTGTCATAATAACTATCACATCTCCCTCGCCTCCATCAATATCATGACTCGAATCAAGACTTGAATTGAAATAAAAAATGATCTCAGATTGTTCAATTTTTCTTCTCAAATCTTTATGATTTTTTTAATTGAACATCATCATCATTGATCTTATAGAAGTGTATACTTCTTGTTACTATTCGAATTTAAAAGCAAGAATAAAAAAACAAGTATGTTTAGTTCTTCTTTTGTTTCGATTTAAAAACAATGAACTGTCATGTCAAACCTACCCGAGACCCACATAGGACCTTAAAGCCAAAGCCTTGATGAATAAATCTATTCACCTTGTATGGTGCTCGATAATCTTAAGCAGGAAAAGATGAAGAGGTTTTAATTAGGGTAAAGATGTTCTTTCAAGGTTTATTAATGCGTTTGAATAAGATTGATGAGATTAATGCGTTTAATTTGTGTCATTTTGGAGGGTCATGGGAGAAACAAGGAGTGACTGCGTTTGATTTGAGATTAGGGTTAGGGTGTATGAGTTGTATTAGGGATTTGGTAAAGTTATTTATCCCTAATTTCTTGTGTGAACTGGTTATAGTTTAGTGGCAGGCCTTTCGTATGAAATTCATGGGCCAAAAATTGTATATGGTGCTATATATTTTGGGTTGATATGATTGGATTAAGCCGGGGTCTAAAATACTATCATGACAAGTTGACTAAACAATGTTGATCAGTTAACGACATTCAAAATAACATTTTTTCCTAGTTTAACAACATTCTCGAACAACAACACAACAAACACGATACATAACACTTAAAATGATCCGTAATAAGATTCACTAAAATGACAAATGGCTAAAGATTTGGATTACGATGACAAGTGATCACGGAGTTGATTTGGTGTCCTTTATTTGAGCTTAAATTTGGATTTTACGAAGGTGTCTACTTATTTCATCATCAAGACTTCCTTTTATTTTCTACCCCCTTTCTTTAAACCCAATCTATCGATTGATGACTTGCTTGAGCACAAAAGGAATATGATTAAGACTTATATTATCTAGTTTCTAGCAGTCAGGGTAGTTGGTTGAAGACCTGGATAACTATCACTTAAAGGAGTTACATTGTACTACTCAGTGTCACACGCAGATGTCGATGTGGATAATGTCAAGAGGTGTTGTACTTCTTATATTTTTCTGGTTGGGTATAGAGTACTTATAGATTTAATCTTGCACCGTTCTTCAATCAATAATAGTGCAAGCTTAAGTAACAAATTTAGGGGATTCTATTTCATTTTCAAGTTTGGTATATCAGGTTTACTTCACCAAGTGATCACAAAAATAGCCGACAGAATACGAGGTTGGTAAGTTAGCTAGAGAGTTTAAAGGTTAAGATGTAATCAACAATTCTCATAGGATATAGTTATGCTATTCGAAGACAAAAGTACTTCACAGTCTAAGAAAAGTTCTCAAAGTTCTTCAATGACCTTCATATACAAGACCTTGATTATACCAAGTTTTCTTGATTCTTGCTTCATCTCCTCTATGGTTTCTGAAGTCAAGAGAGTAATGGTTCATTTGGATTTTAATATTTGTTCTTTAGACAAGAACTTCTCGAGTATATGGACGTACACGACAATGATGCTTCTGAGAGTTTGCAACCATCATAGGGGGAAATGTATACATTTGGGACTTTGTTAACTTTGATGTTACCATGTCAACTTACAGGGGGGAGTAGTGTAGACTACTTTACTTAGTATGGTTTATAAAGTATTCTGCATACGTGAGAAGAATTGTTGCTAATTTCTCGCATGTACCCCCGAACGAATATTCACCAAGACCCAATGATAAGTAGCAGGTGTATTTGGTGTGGTTGTTCTTCTACAAAATTCCACTGTGCACGTCAATGACATATACAAAATGGTTGAAGCTACATCAGTGTTTCAGAATCTGCTCAAGATAAGGATGTTGGTTTGGGGGGAAGCTAATTCAGAAACTTCACCAAAAAGAAGTCTAAGAAGAATGCTTTTCAAGACATGCTGCATGAATTGGGGGGAAGTTAATCTAACTCATGCATACTACAATGGTTCCTGTATAATTAAATACACTGAAGATCCAAGCTAGACTACAAGTTTCAAGACCAGGAGAGCTCAGAAGACATTTTCAGCTTTGGAAGACTTTATTTGTGTTGTATTTATACTTGATAGGAACATTGTAAGTAATTCCAAATGTCCACATATTGGGGGAAGATTGTTAGCCTTAAAATATATTGACTTATTCAGATTTACACTAGTTATCAATAGGCAAGACATGCAGGGACTAGAATTGTTAAGTTAAGATAGTTTCCCTTGTCTTGACCTATAAA
This sequence comes from Tanacetum coccineum, assembly GCA_026074375.1. Taxonomy (NCBI): domain Eukaryota; kingdom Viridiplantae; phylum Streptophyta; class Magnoliopsida; order Asterales; family Asteraceae; genus Tanacetum; species Tanacetum coccineum. The sequence goes on along the minus strand of BQNB010031929.1, from coordinate 40,389 downwards.
TACCCCCTCTATACTTCCATGGAGGGGTGAGGATTCATTATTATTGTCTCATAAGTGTGTGTCTTTCTCTCTCTAGAAAACACACATCTTTCCTTTTTCTCTCTATAAATAAAATGGCTTCTTATTTGTTTAATCCTCCCTGACCTCTAAATCAATCTTGTTAGTGTTTCTTAATGTTTATAGTTACCTACCCCTAACGAGATTTCTTTGTTAAAAACATTGATTTTGGCATGAATGGTGGCTAGATAGGGCCTCCCTAGAATAATAATTTCATTAGGGGTCCTATTGATGATTACAAAATTAGAAAGGAATAGGAATTAATCAACTTTTACTAGAATATTTTCAATCACCCATAACAGAGCCTTTTTTGTCATATCAGCCATTTTTACAGGCATATTGGTTTTCCTAAGGTTGGTCAATTTCATGTATTCAAATATACCTTTAGGCATGACATTTACACTAGCTCTTAAATCAGCCATAGCATAAAAGTTTAAATTATTAATAGTGCAAGGAAGAGTCAAACTTCCTGGATTTGGCTCCTTATAAGGCAATTGGCATTGTATGACTTCTGTTGGATTTTCATCTTCTTTCTGAGCTACCACCTTGCATTACCCTATAGATAAGCTAGGAGATTCATTGGTAGCCTTAGAATAGAGTTCCTTGGTTAGTTTCTCAATTTGGATTTCTAGATTTTTAAGAGAGGCGATTTGGTTCCTAGTGTTAATCTATGCATTTTATTAGAGTTTCTTAACCCACTCCTCCATTTCGGTGCTGCTCCATGCTGATTCTTCCTGATGTTTATTTATGATCTCTTCTAGACTAGGTCTTTTCTCCCCATAAGGTGGATGATTATTTGTGCGAGTATATTATCCTGGTGGACCTATATGAAATTTTGCTCCATTGCTTCCGTTAAAGGGAGCGGGACGTCTAAACTCGCCATATTTAACCTCTTCTACCCCCTTTAACTTCCTCGTTGAAAGGGTATTCCTTATCAAGGTGAGGTCCCTTGCAAATTTGACATCCTACTTGAATCGCATGAACATTTTCTTTCAGCTTCTTCAAGTTACGTCCCAAGTTATCCAATTTACTTACGATTACAGCAAGCACGTTAGTATTATTGCTACTGCCAATGCTCTTACTTGATGTCCGATCGTGCCACTTTTGAGCGTGGTCAGCCATATTTGTATAACTGTTAAAGCTTGAACTGGTGTCATTCCAGGAATTGTTCCATGCTACTTAAGTAATTGACGGTTCATAGTGTTCAAACCCTTGTAAAAGATATTTACCTTTTGATGGCTGTTTATGTCATGGATTGGGCACTTATATAGTAGATCATTATACCATTCCCAAGCTTGGAATAATGATTTGTCACTTTCTTGCTTGAAGTTGTGGATGTCTTCAAGCTGTTTTGTAGTCTTAGATAGTAGACAATACCTTTAGATAAAGGCTTTCTTGAGGAGTTCCCAGGTGTCGACAGTTCCTAGGGTAAGTCTATCCACCCATCTTTTAGGTGCTCTGGTAAGAGTGGGTGAGAATACGCGCAGCAGTACTACGTCTTGCGATACTCTGGGAACGTTGAATAAACTAACTATATTAATGATTCGCTCAATATGTTCATGGGCATCTCGTTTTTGTTCCTAGAGAAAGTGTCTTCCCATAATTCTCGCATGAATTGACTCTTGATCTCGAAGTTAACATTGCACTTGATTTCTGGTTTAACCATGCCCGGTAACTGGTTTCCTTGGGTTAATGCCAAGTATTGGTCCATGGTGATGGTATTGTTGTCTACACCTGCCATTGTTCTTGCAAAATTTAAAAGTTTAGAGAAATAATTGAAATAATCAAATTATAACTAATTATTAGTTCCCCGACAGCGACGCCAAAAACTTGATGCGTATTTTCTTTTAAAATATTTTTTATTCAAGTTTTAAATTTATAAAACTCGATTCACCTGACAAACGCACTAACGGGAAGAGAACCCGATCGTGAGTAGTGTAGAGATGGTAAATCTGAGGTCGTCCCAAGAGCTAAGTGTTATTAGTTTTAGTTTGAAAGTGTCACGTTTTTGAAAATGGTTTAAGATAGATTTTAAAATTAACTGGAAATTAAATATGTAGAAATTAAAAGGTAGAAGTAATCAAAGAGAGAAACATGCTAGCCTTGCCATTTCATTACCACTGTCATAACTACGTTTTCCTGTGCAATGTCAAACTATGGTTTCATTAGTGGGTTCTAAAGTCAACAAACTGGAATAGGTATATTTAGTCTATCCTATATTTCCTGCGATCTCGAATCCCCCAAAAGTCACAAAGGTAGGGCAACTAGGTCACAGTAATTAATCCCAACTATCCTAAGAACTAGTCTAAATACCTATAAAGATTATTAACTCTCTCTGAAAGATTTCCTATGCTTATTAAGTATATTACGTGATAAAGACGGTAATCAGGGTTAGTTCCTACACTAGGGATATGTTGTAAATCCTACCCTTGTACCCTGATAATCTCATGTTCAATTTGTAGTCTGATAACAGAATCAACAAGATCTTTACCACCTGCAATAATACCAAAACCCATGGATAATTAACAGTCAAAGGATATCTAATGAAACCATAACAGGAAACAAACATTATAACAGTAGTAAATTCATGACTAGGCCAACACTTGAAGTGCTTAGCCACTCATAGCAACAACACAACAAGAATTAATTGAAGAAATCATGATTAAAGAACTCATAATCCTTATAGTATGCGTTTTGAATGATTAAATACAAAAATTAAGAGTAATGTGATCTCCCTTGGACTTCTGGTGGAATTCTTTGAGGTATAGAAGCCTTGGTCTCTTCTTAGAGCTATGTTTGAATGGTTCATCTCGAATTGTCTGAGTAAGGCCTCTATTTATAGATTTTGAATATATTACGATGTAACCTTTTAAGGGTTTACGTCATAAACTACTGACGCGTCCTTTCCATATTGCAAGCTTAAATATGTTATGGCATAACCTTTTGACTATGTTACGCTGTAATGCTGACTCGGATGAGTCATCCTTCCATAATGATACTGTTATGGCGTAAACCTTGCGTGTGGTTACGCCATAATGATGCTGAGTGGCATGTCTTGCCTTAAATCTGTTATGGCGTAACACTGTCGTAGGGGTTACTTGCCATATACTTGCATTTTACCTGAAAATAATAAAATAACAGTAAATGTATCGAATTCAAGTATTTATAGAATAACTGCAAGTATTTTTAGAGGAAAATTGACGCAAAAAAGTATCAAATATTTGATGTTATCAACCACCATCGTACCCTTTCCGGCTAGTATCATAGATCTAACCACCATCCCTTTTTTTACCGACCAGCTTTTGACAATTTTTGGCCAACCTTTACAATTGTAAAACAAATATTACTAAAATGTTACAAACTTTTCCTAACTCATTTTTACAAACTCAAACATAAACACTCAAACGTCTGCTAACCAAAAATATTATAAAGAACATAAATTTTATAACAAATTTTACCATAGATAGACATAGAAAATTTATAACAACGTTCACAAACAAATCAACCCAAAATTAAACACACACACGTAAATTTTTCCTTCATAATCTTCTCTTTTATCATGAAACACAAATCTAGAAATCAAAATATAAAAATAACACCCAAATCCAACAAAATCAAATCTGATGGTCTTCGTGTTTGTTGAGGTGATGGGTACTGAATTCAGTAGCGATTGTCGCTGCGGATAGTGGTCACTGCTTATGGTTCAAACAACAAAAATTTTGCGAATCCTAGTGGTGGTCGCATAAATCTATATTCAAACAATAAAAAAACCATATAAAATGGTGGTGGCTCTGGATACAGTTCAAAACCATAAGGAGAGGATCGACTAAAAAAGAATTATAAGGACTAACTTCGTTAAACTTGACAAACCACATGTATGATTTATGCAATTAACTCCTTTTTATATTATTAGTTACAAATATCATCCTTTTTATGAGTCTTTGAGGAAAGAAGCATAACCTCTTTGCAAAATATTTCTTTATAGAGAAAGGAATGACGGGTTATAACCAAACAAGTGCATATCTATCATTAGCAGCCGCACCAGATAGACACCAATCATGAGTTATGAAATTCAATGCCACATTTGAATCCTACATGCCAAATTTAAAATTGGTAAGTCTTAAATGCTTTAACTTTAGATTTTAACAGGTAAAAATGGGTACAACTGCTTTTGATTTGTCAGGCTTTCCACTAATGTCATCGAACATCGCTTCGTCTTTGGTGCTCTTTCCTCCCTTGTCTTGAGATGGAATTGACGTTTTTAGTACTGGGGTGCCTCTCCTTTTCTCTAATTAGCACTTTCTTTGTAGTTTTGCTGACTATGAGTTCTTTAACAAGTCTTAACATCTTTGTCATTAATCATGTTGATCTCTGCCATGTAGTCTCATACCCGAGCCTCAAAAGTGGTTTCTAGTGCTTTGGGCTGAGGGTATGGACTGATACGCTCACAAAAAGTGAAAGAGTTCTGCCTTGGTGGCTTATTAAGGTTTCATGGGTGAGGGCTTGAGGAAACTACTTTAATGTATGCTTAAGGGACGTGTGTTGAGTTTAATTTAGGGCAGGTTTTAGCAGGAAGTTAATCTAGTCTTCAAACTCAAGAAGTCTTCAGTCTGGTATTTTTAAGGTGTTTGAAGGTACATAAATAGCCTTGACCAGTTTGATGGGTTCTTTTGAATCATTCCATCCCTCATGGTTGCAGAGGGAGAGGTTCTTAATGATTTCTCAATATTCATCGGCGTTCTTATCGCGGAGCTTGCCGCCAGCGGCGTGGTCAATCTCACACTTGAGATGAAAGGAGACATGATCATAAAAATTTGAATTTAAAGCCAGCGATCGATGCCATGATGAGGGAATTTTTAGAGTAGTTCCTTAAAATGAGTCCATGCTTTAGAGAGAGATTCTCCTAGATGTTGTTGAAACGTAAGGATGTCGTTACAAAGTTATGCAGTCCTTCCCGGTGGAAAGAATTAAGCAAGGAAACGAGTAGTAAGATCCTCCCATGTGGAGATGGATCCTGCTGGAAGACGTTCAAGATAATTGCTAGCTTGATCGCAAAGGGAAACTTGAAATAAACACAGGCGCATTCTTTTCCTATTGTCACCGTTAAGGACAAGTGAGTCCACCAGTTTTAGAAAATCCTTAAGGTGTTGGTTTGGATCCTCAGACCGAAGTTCGTGGAATGAGCATCCATTTTGCACCAACCAAATGGTGTCAGATCAAAGAGGTACCACATTGTTCCCTTCAGGGAGCTCAATGGTGTTCCTGTAGCCCTTGTGGCGAGGTTTGGAGTAATCTCCAAGAGTACGGATAGGATTTTTGTCTCCCATGGAGGTCAACGAAAAGATTTACGAATCAAATAATATGATGAAAGGATAGACTACAAGAAAGCTAATATACCAAAAATAAATTTCTCACTTGATAGGAATCAAGCGAGTAGACCTAAGTTAAACAATGGTCGAAACCTAACTATTCCCCACGCAGCAGCACCAAAAACTTGATGCGATCATCGTATGACTTCAACAAGAAGTTTTATAACTCCCTAGGCAGAGTACCTAACCTTTGTTGTTAGACTTAGTTTTTATTAAAGTGATGGTCATTAATGTTCTCAAACCTTGTATTAGTTTAGTCTATGTTTTCGGGAATTCTATAAGCTAATTGGGTCTAAGTTACGGGCTTAAAGCCCATTAGATATCAAGCCCGGTCTATGGAAGCCCACCAAAGCCCATGGCCGGCTATTAAGTACTATATAAAGCCCTCTCCAAGTATGGAGAGGGTGTTGCTTCTCATTTTCTCATAGTGAAAGTTACCAATTTTCTTCCTTTTTACTTCTCTCTCTAGTTCTTTCTCTCTCTAAGATTTTCTCTTATTTTGTGTTTTAAGGTGATGAAATGATAACCTAACATGTGGTATCAAGAGCCTCGGGTGATTTTAGTGTTTGTTTTGTGTTGAGCTTATTTACGGCTCATTTTTTAGCTAATAACAGTCGGCTTAATTTTTTATGTTCTTAGCTTATTTGGTTCAAATTTGTAAAAATTTCTTTTGAAAACGTTTATTAGCATCACGAATTGTTTTGGGCTTACTGTTAAACATTTTTAGTTTGGGCTTCATAACATAAATTTTCGTGGTTAAATTTCTTTGGGTATCACTCAGTTTAAATGTTGAACGATAGTAAATGTGAAACGTTTAATTTGTTTCACTAAAATGTTTCTTGATTATAGCTTATTTTGGGTCTCGGCTTATGTTCTTTCTTTGAGGAGGTTATCACTCAGAATGGGTATAATGCAGTACAAAATGTTGGGAATTAGGTTATTCAGAATGCAATTCAGTATCCGAGAGTTCAGAATGTTAGAAATCAAAACGGGCTTATTATTGTTCTGGGGATTGCTAATCAGAATCCAAATAGGAATGGTAATGTTATAGCAGCATGGGCTGAGGGTAATGAAAATGAGAATAATGGTAATCAAATAAGATGTTACAACTGCAGAGGATTGGGTCATCTTGCTAGGAATTGCACAGTCAGACCAAGGAGAATGGATGTTGCTTATCTTTAGACTCAGTTGCTGATTTCTCTAAAGGAAGAAGCATGAATCCAACTCCAAGCTAAAGAGTTTAATTTGATGGCTGCTACAGCAGATCTGGATGAGATTGAGGAAGTCAATGCAAACTGCATTTTGATGGCTAATTTGCAGCAAGCATCGACATCGGGTACTCAGACTAACAAAGCTCTCGTCTATGATATAGATGAATTAGCTGAGGTACACCATTATAATAATTGCTATAATAATGACATATTCAATATGTTCACTCAAGAGGAGCAATATACTGAGCTACTTAAGCCTATTCCTGAACCACACCAAGTACAACAGAATGATAGTAATGTTATTTCTGAGGTTTCTAGTATAGAACAGAGTAAGGGAATAGTAGATCAACATCCTGCAACTATTGAGGAAACTCATGCTTATTTTGAATCATTATATAATAATTTGGCAATTGAAGTTGAGAAAGTCAACTTGGTCAATCGCAAAATGAAAGAAATAAATGTTGATTTGACCACTGAGCTTGCTAGATATAAAAATCAAGAAAAGTGTTTTGAAATTATTCAAGAAAAATATGACAAACTTAAAAGGTGTTATCAAAAGTCTGTTTATCAAGAACAATGTCTTACTAAAAAGATAAATACACTTCACTTAAGTTCTGCTAAAATGATAATGACTTTGAGTGAAGAAATTGCAAATTTAAATAACATGCTTTTAAAAGAAAAATCAACTGTTTCTTCTCTTCTTTAAGAAAAGAAAAAGTTGATGTCTGATTTCAAAATTCGTGAAGACGAGCTTCTTGATAAACAAATTCAACTTGAGAATAAGATAAAGGAACTAGATAATATTCTAGTCAAAATGGGTCAATCGATTTAAACGATGCACATGCTTTCACCTAAGCCAGACTCGTTTTACCACATCGAATAGAAAATGGCTTTGGGTTATCAAAATCCTTTTTATCTCAAGCAAGCTCAGCAGAAACAACAGAGTTTTTATAATGGAAAAGTTCTATTAGAAAAGCATGAGCCTCCTACTGTGTATGATTCAGAGGAGACACTGGAACTTGCTCAAGAGAGTCCCTTAAAAATGAAACAATTGAACAAAGAAATAAAACCAACAAATTATACAAAGATTAATCTTCTTTCGAGGGTTTTTGTTTCTCAAACGGAAAAGTCACGTGAAGAGTTGTATTTTTCAAATACTTCAAAAACAGCCAATGTTTCTAAATCAATTTCAATACCAAATGAAGAATATTTTGGGTGATACTACACCAAGTGTTGCACGAAAATTTCTAAATGAGGTAAAAAGCACCATTGTGACTCTTTAACGTGTTGTCAAACAAAAAATAACTTTAGATATATACAATTGGCCGTCAAGTGCTCATCAAGAGATTTACAAAATTGTAAAAGATGAAATTTTACCTATCGTTAACCAAGTTGATGCTAGAGTTCAAAATTTCAAAATACAATTTTTGAAAGAAGCAGCCAAATTTGTTCGAGACTTCAAATCTCTTACAAAAGAAGCTGATGAATCTCTTACTAAGCATAAAGCATTAGAATTGGAAATTGAGCTTCTCTTGAGAGTAGTTGTCAGTCAAGATATTATGTCTATTGTGCAAAGTAATTCTGTTGTAGATACATGAAATCTCTAAACTAAGCTTGAACGTATGAAAGAACAATTTGAAAATTGTATCATTAAAAGGAAAATGAATATGCTAAACTTTGGAATTATTGGTACAAATAATGTGAAGAATGCAAATACGATAAAATTTCATACGATAAAGCTTATAATGACATGCAACAAAAGATTAAAAGGTTACAAGCTCAGTTAGGAGATCAAAATAGTAAAAGTACGGATACTCAATGTGTATCAGATACCCTTGATCCTTTGTCTCATAAACTAGATAATGAGAAGGTGGAATTAGAGTTTCAAGTTTTGAATTATGCTAAAGAAAATGCTCATCTTAAGACCAGATACAAGAACCTATTTGACTCTATCAAAGTAACACGAGCTCAAACCAAAACAATAATTAACTCTTTGCAAGATAAATTACATGACACGATTTATGAAAATGCTAAGTTAAGAGCTTAGTTATTTGATAAGATTTCTAAACAAAAGGACACCACTAAAGGTATGAGTGTGAATACTTAGTTTTGTAAGCAATCAATTTTGGGAAAACCACCTTCTTCTTCTGGATCAAAACTCTATGTTGTAACTCCTTTTCCAAAATCTAAGGGTCTTACCAATATGGATGAGACACATGCCTTGTCAAAACCAGTCACTTCAAACTCGGTACCCACACCACAATATTAAAAAGTTATGAAAAATGATAATGTGATTGCCCCAGGAATGTTTAGGATTAATCCTTTTAAGCCTTCTAGGGAAGAAAAGTCTGTGCGTAACAAACCCATTAAAGCAAGCATTAGGACAAAATCGATCACTATTTCACAACCTCGTGTCATCACTAAGAAAGATGTTAATTCTAATTCAAATGGTTTGTCTTTTACAAGAGTAGACAACACTGCTAAGACCAGAAGACCACAACCTAGGAGCAATACAAAGATTGATAAGGTCCCTTTTAAGTCTAAGAGTAGTTACCTTTTGATAACGCCTAAATTATACATGTTTTTGGTGGCGTTATTTATTCATATTTTATCATTTTTCATGAACTTTCAATACTTAATAGCATAAAATACTTGCAGGTTCACTTGAAGACATCCCGAGCTCAAATCAAACAAAGTTCAAATACTTATACACCTTGGAAAACATAATACAAGAAAAAGATAAAGTCTCAAGCTCAAAGTGCAAATGTGCGCCGCACTTACCAATTGTGCGCCGTACTTATCCTCAAAAGTCAAGGAATTAAAGACTTAGTCAAATTAGAGCATTAACTCTCCAAGTATGCCGTACTTATAAAATTATGCGCCGCACTTCCTATCCTTATACGAAGAATAAATGAAGTCATAAATTCTATTGCATTAACACCCTAAGTACGCCGCACAAATACTTTTGTGCGCCACACTTCTTCAATAAACATTAAATTACTTTCGCATTTAATCACCAAGTACGCCATACAATTTATCTTGTGTGTCGCACTTTTACCTTGAAATCAGCCTATAAATATAGCCAAAAATCTCACACATTTTCATCATTCCATCAATTACAATATATCCTTCATACCTATTTCTCTCACAACAATCCTTACCAATCATTCTCCAAGCATAAACACCACTCCTTTTGAAGAATCAAGATCAAACAACCAAGAACGAAGAAGAACACCATACTAGTTTAGTGAAATAATAAAGTTTCTTATTGAATCAAGTTATGTTATGAACTACATAGCCATGAGAGGCTAATTATCTCATGACTACTCGGTGAAGTTATGATAATGAATAAGTGTTTGGTATGGTTGTGATATCTTTAATCTCAAGCTTATGTTACGCCCCTATTATCTCTTATCTTATCGGTTTTGCTTATCAACTTAGATTATATAATCATATCGGTATAGGTCGAAAAACCCGTTATGATTTATATGGTTTTAAAGATTTATCTATAGTCTTTATTGTTTGTATCGAGAAATACACTTTCGTAAATTAATAAACAAAATAAGCTTTGATATAATAAGTAACTGAATCATTTGAGTGACATGTTTAGTTTAGTCTATTAAATATAAGTCTTGAGTTAATTAATTATCATGGTCTCAAATAAATAACCCACGAAGTTCTAAATGCCACAGCTGGTGGTATTTTCCTCTATAAAACACCAAATCAAGCTTCTTAGCTTCTCGAAGATAAAGTCTTACTCAAGCTCGATTGGGCTAATATCAAAAAACCAAAACATCTCTTAAGAAAACCGTTGCTTTCGCTGATGAAGGTAACAGTAATTTCGATACTGACAAAATCATGGCCTAAATGGATGCCATGACCATAAAAATGGATGCTCAGTACAAAGAACTCCAATCTCGTATAAAACAACCAACACCCGATCTTAACGATGATGACATACCTACGTCTCGTGAAGAAGAGGCTAAATTTATGTAAACTTTCTGTAAGACTTGTTTTTACAATGATTACCGCGACCGAGATTCGAATCATGATAATTGGTGTTCAAGTGGACAGAATGATTACAACCGAGATAACTACCGATCAAACACCGATGATAAATCTTATGATCTTCAAAGACAATTCAACGATTTCATGAAATCTTAGCAATCAACCAATACTTTTGTCAAAGAGACATTCATGGACCTCAAAACTCAACTTAAAGCAGTAACCAAAAATCATCAAGCCTCAATCCAAAACCTCAAAACTAAGTTCGACAGACTTGCTGACAAGCATTCTGGTCGACCTTCTAGATCTCTTCCAAGCAACACTCAACCAAACCCATGAAGTAACAACTCTAAAGCTTATCAACCACCGCAATCTCATAATGAGCATGTAAATGTCATATTAACAAGAAGTGGTAAGTCCTATGATCCACCAGATAACCCGAATGATCAACAAAATAATTCTAAAACCCCTATAAAAATTGATAGCGATGATGAAGACGATGAACCTTGTTGATTCCAACTTAATGGATCTTTTGTTCTGTCTAGATAAATCTAAACAACTAGATTAGAAACCTTGTGATGTATATATAAAGACTATGTGGAATTAATCTTTATATACTCAAAAGAAACAATAAATCAATGAACACAGAACTTTTACTATATTGAATAAATCACAAAACAACTATAAGTTTTGCCTGACAACTAATCTATGAATATTGATATGCTTCTATTGTTTTTCTCTATTGTATTGTTTTTCTAACTATACCGTAAGGGTTCCTTTTATACACCAAGGAAAAACCCTAATAGGCTTACAAAACACGTTAACAGATCATGCATATCTATTCCTAATATAACTCATGCATATCTCATAAGCAGTACTAATAAACTAATCAACAATACTAACTATATACTAACAGTACTAACATTGTACTGGCAGTACTAACTATAACTAACAGTACTAAGTCTTTAACTAACAGTACTAAGTTCTTCAGCAACATTATTTCATAGAAGCTCTTTAATTCCCAACAATCCTCCCCTAAACTTATGATTTACCTTTAAATCTTAAGTTTCTTGAATTAAAGCTTTTTGATTTTGAGAGGATTCTTTCAAACACTTTAGCTTCCTTGCTTATTAGCTTCTAAAAAAATTTCACATTCTTTTGCTGAAAAATCACACTAACTGTGTTCTACAATCTAAGATTTGATAAACTTTATAAGCTCAAATGCCATATCACTTTCTTCTGCTTCTATCTTCAAGTTGATCATTTTCTCCAAGATTTCTTTCTTCAGTGGATACTTCTTGTCTACTAACATATTGATTTGAATTGAAGTGCCCATTAATATATAAAAGTGAACCACCATGTATTCATGTAATTTCCATTCTTTAGCAACTCCCAATATTGATGATTCATCCTCCCATATGTTCATCTGCTCATTTTGGATCATAATAATCCATTTTAGATCTCCTATAAATCTAATCATGACCTGAAGTGAATTGAACTTTAAATCGTTCTTGAAACCAGAAACTTGTAGAGATGGAAATAATCTTGTCTGTCAAGTCTTCTTAACAATGCTTGAAAATCTCCATGAAAACTTGAAGTTCCATCTGCTCTTGTAATCTTGCAAACTTCAGAATCTTTTGCTTATGTCATACCCAGCAAAATAAATTCCCAATTCACAATATTATGTTTGTTGCAAGACTCCAAATTTGTCATTTTGATGAATGAATACTTGATTAACAATCTGGAATTAAAAGATTTGAGCTTATCATGAAACCTTATAAGTAGAAATATCTCAACGGCTCTTTTGTTATGGCTCAAACAGTACTAACGGTCACTTAGCAGTACTAAGTTTGATCTATCAGTACTAACTTGAAGCCTAACAGTACTAACTTCTCTTAGCAGTAGAAATATATCCCGAGCAGTATCCCTTCCATTGATGACAATCTTTTTACCAGTTATCTGATAAAACTTTCTTGCTTTCATGCTTAGCAATGCCAATTACCACTTTAAATCCATTTCATCCAGATCATCCTTATGGATTTGCTCTAGGTCTTTATGAACAACTTGAGACCCATTGGGTTGAGTGGCCAAATAAGCATATACTATGGCATCACTGAGGCAACCAGTACTATTATTAGTGCTAGCAGTACTAACAGGAGTACTACTAGTACTAACATAAACATTAGCAGTATTATCATCATTTGTCCTACTATAACCTGAGACAAACGCCAAATTTTGAGAGCCTGAGTTTGAGCTAGAGGTCACACTTCTTTTTACTTCTGGTTCAACAATCTTAAAGTTATTATAAAGATCATCAAAACTTATTGAACCCAGATCTGATTTGTTTCTCCAAACCACAACATGCATACCCTATTCAGTAGGAAGGCTTCTTAAGAATTTAAGGTTAAGTTCTTTTGGAGTGATGATTTCACCTAAGATAGTTAACTGGCTTATAATTTTCTGAAGCCTGTTAAAGATAGAGTCCAGTGACTTTAAGCTAGAAGCACTGAAAGTTTCATACATCTGCTTTAAGAGTGTCTTTTGAGTCTTCTTAGTGGCTTCATTCCTACCAAATCTTGCTTCTATGGCTTCAAACAAAGACTTGGCATCCTTGTATTTGTTGAAAGTAAGTAGATGCTCACTTGGAAGTGTCATCATCAGAACGCTTCGGGATTTAAGATCATTCTTCTTTAGGATCTTCTCATCATTAGTAACAGCACCAGGTATTATTGTAGTAGATATACCATTATTGTCTGTAGTGGTTCAGGCTACTAGCTTAAAAGAGTTGCCTTCCTCTATAATCTCCCAGAGAGAATAGTCTTGAAGTTGAATGTATGATTATATCCTAAGTCTCCATGTGTCATATTCACCTTGCTTGAGAAGTGGTAGTTTTACAAGAGAATTGTTTTGTTCAAGATCCATGGTTTTTGATCTAGTGAATGAACAGAGAGATGGATCTGGTTTTGCTACTTCTAAATCAAGGTTTCAGAACACCCGCTCTGATACCACTTGTTGGTTCCAACTTAATGGATCTTTTGTTCTGTTTAGATAAATCTAAACAACTAGATTAGAAACCTTGTGTTGTATATATAAAGACTATGCGGAATTAATCTTTATATACTCAGAAGAAACAATAGAACAATGAACACAGAACTTTCACTATATTGAATAAATCACAAAACAACTATATGTTTTGCCTAACAACTAATCTATGAATATTGATCTGCTTCTATTGTTTTTCTAACTATGCCATAAGGATTCCTTTTATACACCAAAGAAAAACCCTAATAGGCTTACAAAACGCGTTAACAGATCATGCATATCTATTCCTAATATAACTCATGCATATCTCATAAGCAGTACTAATAAACTAATCAATAGTACTAACTATATACTTACAGTACTAACATTGTACTGGCAGTACTAACTATAACTAACAGTACTAAGTCTTCAACTAATAGTACTAAGTTCTTCAGCAGCATTATTTTGTAGAAGCTCTTTAATTCCCAACAAACCTACACCACAACCAAAAACTAAACCTCTGAAACCAGTCAAAGAAACGCCGTTACCCAAACCATACAAACCAAAAATCCCATATCATCAACGTCTTAGAAAAGAAAAGATGGAGGCCCAATACGAAAAATTCTTCGACATGATTTGAGCAGTCCGAATCAACGTACCTCTTGTCGACGTCTTAGCCGGAATGCCTAAATATGGCAAATTTCTCAAAGAACTCATAAGCAACAAACACAAAATCAAACAAATTTCTGCCGCTTTTCTAAGCGATGAAAGTTCAGCAATGATTCAAAACAAAGTTCCACCTAAACTTGGAGACCCCAAAAGTTTCCTTATTCCGTGCAACTTTAATAAAACTTTCTCTTTTAATGCTTTAGCCGACCTTTGCTAGCATTAACCTTATGCCATATTCTTTATATGCAAAACTATCTCTCAAAACTCTTAAGCCTACCAAAATAAGCGTAACATTAGTCGATCGCTCATTCCAATACCCTGTTGGAATAGCTAAAAATATGCTCGTTAAAGTTGGTAAATTCACCTTCCCTATCGATTTCGTTATTCTCAAAATGGAGGAAGATAGCAAAGTTTCTCTCATTTTGGGATAACCCTTTCTTCACACTGCTGATGCAGTAATTCGAGTTAAACAGAAACAACTCAATCTTGGAGTTAAGACTGAACGAATGATTTTTAATATCGACTCTGCTATTAAATACTCTTATTCAAACGATGATACCTGTTTTAGTTTCAATGTTATTGATGAAATCTTAGAAGAAGATTTTGATGCTCTTCTAGACGAAGGAAGCAAAATCCTCCATTCCATCAAAGGAACCCTTCTCGAAGAAGAAATCTTTTCTGAATTTGATAAATTCATAGCAATGGCTGAAAATGAAAACTATGATTCTGAGTCCAATGAAGAAGAATCAAAATTTGAAAAAATCACCGTCAACACAGATTATAAAATCAAAACATTTCTCGAAGAACCTCCTACGGATCTCAAACTCAAACATTTTCCTGATAACTTGGAATATGTATTTTTGGAAGAACCCTCTTTTCTTCCTGTAATCATATCATCTTAACTCTCTGCTCAAAACAAAAGCAAACTTATATTTGTCCTTAAAAAACATAAAGAAGCATTTGCTTGGAAAACAATAGACATTCTTGGTATCGGCCCATCATTCTGCAAACATAATATACAACTTCTGGATGACAAGAAACTAGTTGTCCAAAAATAAAGAAGGTTAAATCCAAATATGCAAGAAGTTGTTAAGAAAAAAATCATGAAACTCTTAGATACCAGTATTATTTATCTAATTTCTGATAGTCCTTGGGTTAGTCCTATCCACTGTAAACCAAAGAAAGTTGGTATTACAGTAGCATAAATGAAAATGATGAACTTGTCCTAACAAGAACCATTACGGGTTGGCGAGTATGCATCAATTATCGTAAACTTAATGAAGCAACCATAAAAGATCATTTTCCTTTACCGTTTATGGATCAAATGTTAGAAAGACTCACAGGAAATAAATATTTCTATTTCCTCAATGGTTTTTTTTGATATTTCTAGATTCCTATTGATCCTAATGATCAAGAAAAAACAACATTCACATGTCCCTTTGGTACATAAGCTTATAGACGAATGCCTTTCGGATTATGTAATGCTCCAGCTACATTTCAAAGGTGTATGTTAGCAATCTTTCACGATATGATTGAAGAATCAATCGAAGTATTCATGGACGATTTCTTCGTCTTTGGAAACTCTTTTGAAAAATGCCTAAATAACCTCAATAAAATGCTGCAGCGTTGTAAAGATGTTCATCTTGTCCTTAATTGGGAAAAATGTCACTTCATGGTCAAAGAAGAAATTGTACTTGGATACAAGGTATCTAGCGCAGGACTTGAAGTCGACAAAGCAAAAATCAACGTAATCTTAAAAATTCCACCCCCCACTAACATCAAAGGTGTTAGAAGCTTTCTAAGACATGTCGGTTATTACCAAAGATTTATAAAAGATTTCTCAAAAATTACCCGACCTCTAACTAAGCTTCTTGAAAAAGATACTCTGTTAGAATTCAATAATGAATGCCGAAAAGCATTCGAATTGTTAAAAAAGAAACTCACATGTGCTCCTATAACCGTAAGCCCAAACTGGAATCTTTCATTTGAACTTATGTGTAATGCAAGTGATTTCGCAGTCAGAGCTATCTTAGGTAAAAAAGATGGTAAAAACTTTTACCCAATCTACTTCGCAAGTAAAACTCTTAACTCAGCTCAACAAAAATACACCATAACCGAGAAAGAACTTATGACTGTAGTATTTGTATTCAAAAAATTTAGATCCTACCTTATACTATCAAAAACTATTGTTCACACTGATCACTCAGCTCTTAAACATCTGTTTAAGAAACAAGACGCAAAATCCTATCTTATTCGATGGACCCTACTCCTATAAGAATTCAATATAGAAATCAAAGATAAAAAGGTACAGAAAATGTTGTTGCCGACCACTTATCCCGGATTGACAATAACAAGTCAAGTGATGACAGTGAGGTTGACGACAACTTTCCTGGAGAAACCCTTATGGAAATTAACACTAGGGATGAACCATGGTTCGCAGACTTTGCAAACTATTTGGTCGGTGATATTATACCAAAAGGAATGACGTACCAACAAAAAAACAAATTCTTCTCTGACCTCAAACACTACTTTTAGGAAGAACCCTATCTTTTCAAAGTATTTTCAGATGGTATGATCAGACGCTATGTATTTAAACCAGAAACTTGAACCATTTTAGATCAATGTCACCACGGACCAACCGGTAGACATTATGGACTAAACGTAATCGCTAAAAAGGTCCTAGATTCAGGTTTTTACTGGCCAACAATCATAAAAGAAGCTCATACCCTACCTAGTTAAACTTTACGAAGCATTTCACTTCACCTAAAAATAATACTCAAAAACGTCAATAATAATGTTGGTGAGCTCGTAGGTTTGACCTTAAACCCAAAAGTTGTGCCAATATTTCAACGCGTAAACAATAGTGCAATATGATAGTGAATATATGTAAACAAACATAGCATCACCGCTAATCAATAACCATATGTCACTTACACACCTAAAAGGCCTACCAGCTGGAGCATTAAAATTAGGGCAGGACCACACATAAACTTGGGTAGGCGTACCTATCCGCTCCAATAATCACATAAATACTGGGTGGGCGTACCCATCTGATCCAAACAATCATGCAACACATAATATTCACATAGCAGTCATAAGCACATATCTTGTCCCAAAAACAAAACCACATTTCGCACAATTTAATTCAAAACATTTCAAAACACATTTGAGTATCATTTTCCCCAACGGAAAAACAGTAAAAAGTAGTGCTACGAGAACTCACCTCAAGCAAGTCTTTAGCAACCAAATATCAATCACACAAGCAAATACAACGACGCTTGCACATGACCTAGTCCAGTTAATGTCCCAATTTAATCATCCATGGTTTCGTTCGTCAAGTCGTCTCGAAGCAAAGACAATTTCACGGTTGATGCATAGAGTTTGAACGCTGTTGTACAATTACTCTATAACAATTGAGTGGTGTTGTGATGGTTGATGGCAGCATTCAACAATCATATCAATCTCATTACTCATTAATACATACTTTATACTATTTAGAGAAGTAGATAAGTAATTATACCTAAATATTTTAATTAATAATTATAAATATATCTCTCGGTAACGTCCATTCGGTAACCTTAGTCACGTGATAAATAATTCATATTAGGTTGTAAAAATGAACACGTTTATCATAACGAACTTATTTGTGAAGTTTCGAGAAAAAATATATTTTTTCTGTTTTTTAGTATAAAAATTTATTAAATATATAAAAATAATTTAATAATATTTTATTATTTAAAATCAAAAATCATGTTTTTAGGAAAATTTCTAAGTATAAACTTTTTATAAAATTTCGACATGACCCGTACGCTCATACAACGTTTTCTAAGGTTTCAAACCTTATTTTCAACTCTTTTCATATATTCGACACTTTTCGTCACAACTCCAAAATCTCAATCTTTAACATTTACTAAAACGTCTTGTCCCAAATTATCGTTTCATATCACTTGTAAATACACTAATCACTTTCAAAAGTGGCTGTCAAAGACTCTTTTTATAAGGTAATATCGCTTTTAGTTTAAGGCCCTTAAGGTCCATTAAGATATTTATAAGTCCAAAATACGATCCAAGTCCAAAACCAAAGTCCATTTACATACATAAGCTTATATTAATAAGTAGAAAATAATCCGGACCACAATAAGCATCCCTTAAAGCCACGGCTCAAATGGACTATTGGGGTGAGTTCATAAGTTCAAAAACATATATATGCCTTGAAAATAAGCTAATAAGCTACGTATCGCATTTGGTTACTACCATAAGCCTCAAAAATAGTCCACAACATACGCCATAACACAAAAATAGTCAAAATCACTATCCTATTGATTTTGGAAAGGTGACGTGGCATTTAAGCCCAAATTAAGCTCGAATAAGCTATACAAGCTACTATCAAAAATAAGCTATCTAGCAACATATGTTATTCAACTATCACGACCACAACATTAAAACTACAAAAACCCCTCTTTTCCTTTTTACATCCAACGAACCAAACACCCCCTTTTTATCCGTTTCGTTTCTAAAAATCGATTTTTACAATGATCAACTTGTATAACTAACATATATGTATCAAAATACACCCAAAAGGACAAACGAAATTTAAATTTGAAAATTTATAAGAAAATTTTCAAAAATATAGATTTTGACACGAACAGGACAACCCAAACGTTGTTTAAATGAATACCCAAACACTCGTATCAACCAAGAATATCACGTTCTTGATCAAAGTTGAAAAATATATGGTGGTTGTGGTGGTGTAGGTGGCGGACGTGGAGAGCACACACATAAAAGTGTGTGTGTTTTATTTTTGAAAAATGATGAATGAATGAGAAATCCAGTGGAAGGAATAATTAGTACTAAGCATCTTTAGACAACAATGCTAGAATTAATCCTTGTTGTCTCCCATTGACTTTATTGACCGGCCATGGTATCCAAGGGGTCTCGGGTCTTTCTTTTCGTGTTGGAATCATTTAAATACTCGTAAAACTCAACCGTAAAATTTACCCCAAAGTTAATTAGCATTTTTATTTACCTTAAAAATACTTTTCCATTAACCTAGAGTATTTACACGACATATTTACACTTTAAACCCTTAAAAACTAATTTGGACATTAACGGACGTGTCGGACTTGTTTTTTGGCATTTTTTAAAATTCACGAGGCAAACCACCCGGAATACAAATAATACAATAATACCTTCCAAAAGGGATTATTAATCACAATAAACCATAAATCATCATAATTCTCAACAAAATCACCATCGTCAACACGGTATAAAATCTGAATAAACTGAAAAACGTCAAATAGTCAAAGGACTATAAATGAAATATTCATAACACAAAAAGGGCAAAGGTTACATTCTACCCCCTTAAAAGAATTCCGTCGCTGTAATTCAACTACTAACTTCACTAAATGTTAGGATCTGAGATTTGATGATTACAAAACTAAATATGCAAAATTGAAGAAAGATAAAACAACAAGGACTTAATGTGAAATATTAAGTTAGCTTCCTATGTAAGCTAGGTTTTCTTGTAAACCCTCTATATAAAGGGTCATAGGCGTCTGGTTTATAGTATCCATCATAGTTAGATCCTTTCCAATGAGAGTCAAATAGTTAGTTAGTATATGTATTAGTTAGTATAGTCCCAAGAATCATTTGATCTTCGGGCAGTAGATCAATAAAGAAAACCTTGTAATAACATTGATGTTCTTATTTGTTATTCTGTTGTGCTTTATATAATTCAATGTTATTATATCCTAGATGGGTAAAACAATCTAAGGAACCACCAATCAGGTTTCAACAAGTGGTATCAGAGCATGTTGAGAAACTCTGAGTAAGAATAACCTAAACACATCAGTTACAAACTTTTACCTTTCAGATCTATTCAATGGCAGGATCAGATGATGAAATTCCACCACCACTACGACAAACACCAACACAACAAGCCCCTAACACTATGTCAACCATTAAACTCTCTATTATAAAGAAAGGTGAGTATGAAATTTGGGCCATGAAAATGGAACATTACTTGAGCCATATAGACTATCCTATATAGGAAGTCATACAAAAAGGAAATGGTCCTATAAGTGTCTCAACAGATACAAATGAAGTAATAAAGGTTCTACCTCCTAAAACTGCTAAAGAAATTTTAGCCAGAGAAAGAGAAAGAAAAGAAAGGACCACCTTGCTTATGGCTTTACCATAAGACCATTTAGCAAAATTTCACAAGATGATTGATGCTAAACATATGTGGGATGCTATCAAATCTAGATTTGGTGGCAATGATGAATCAAAGAAGATGCATAAATACATTCTGAAGCAACAATTTAAAGGCTTTTCTGTATCCAACTTAGAAGGATTGCACAAAGGTTATGACATGTTTTAGATTCTTCTGAGTCAACTTGAGATTCATGGTGCAGGTGTCTCCACTGAAGATGCTAATCAAAAGTTCCTTAGGTCTTTACCTTCTTCCTGGTCCTAAGTATCCTTAGTCATGAGGACCAAGCCAGGAGTGGATAGTCTTAGTATTAATGATCTTTATAACAATCTTAGAGTCTTTGAGTCTGATATTAAAGGCTATACTAGATCATCTTCTATTACATAGAATGTCGCCTTTGTTTCTTCTAAAAGCACTAACAGTACTAATGATGTTAGTACTGCTTATGGGTTTTCTACTTCTTCTTGCTACAACTCACAAAGGGAAAACTCTTAATCATAAACTAATGAACTCATGTACTCATTCTTTGCTAATCAATCCAGTGGTCTACATTTGGATCATAAAGATCTGGAGCAGCTTGATGAGTTTAATTTAGAAGAGATGGACTTGAAATGGCAATTGGCCATGATTTCCATGAGATTGAAGAAGTTCTATAAGAAGACACGGAGAAAGCTGCATTTTGATGCTAAGGAACCAGTTGGATTTGACAAGACCAAATTTGAATTCTACAATTGACACAAGAAAGGGCATTTTGCTAGAGAGTGCAGATCAAAAGGGAACACTGGATATAAATCAAAAGACAATGGTCGGAGACTGGGAAACTAGTCGGAACTAAAGCTTTTGGTACTCTCGCTGATGTGGAAGGTGTTGTGATTGGATGCTCATGCAGAGGATGAACTAAGAGAACTTTGTTTGATGGCTTATACACGAAAATTCAGGCTCAGATACTGAATTCGATAGGTTCATCGTATTCTAAAGAATGTTGGAATCTTATGTAATATCATTAATAAATTATATGATGAAACGAAAAGGGAACAAACGCTGGTGATGCTGTATAGAAATTCAAGCCTATACTCAAGCTTTAAAAAAGGTAGAGGCTCAGCACCAATTAGTTATCATCGAAAAATTAACTTTGGTATGAGAAAAGGATGTAGATTTATTGAATAATTAATTTAGATGATAAAACTGATGTGCTTTTATATCATAAGAAATATTAGCAGAAGCTAGAAAGAAAAAGAGAATTTAAACCAAAATTAGTAAGACATTTTCAAAGTTCTTCTAAAGGCCTTAGTAAATTGCTTACAGTCAGATGAGGATGTGGACAAATTTGGGCTTAGGTATGGAGATCAAGTACATGATGGTGTCTTAAGTTATGAAAATGAAGTTTTTCAAAGTGTATTTGATAGTAGGTCTAGTGATGTATAAGATAGTCATGTGCATGATAGATTTGCAAATATTGAAAGCATGCATGCAGTTCCTCCTCTAATGACAGACAATATTTTGCTTCAGGATCTGTTAGGGACGTCGATGATTACTATGTTTACATATGCTGTCCAAAAACAGTCTAAAAATAGTGATTTGATACTCACTATCAGTAATTTTGAACCTTGTGAAGTCCAATTCAGTGTAGAAACACTTGAATTTGTACTATGAACCAGTTGTAGTTGAATCCCAAACGTTGTTAATCAACCTAATAGTTAGGTCTGATGCTTTGATCATTGAGGAGTATGAGTCAGACAGTGATGATGAATATGTGATTCAACCTTCAAAAGAACAGGAAAACCTAGTTTTGCTTTTGTTAAGCATGTAAAAACTCTTAGGGAAATTTTTGAAGAACAAAACACATATAGTTTAAGTCCTAAATCTGACAAGAGAGACTAGAATGGTTTAATGTCCAAAAGGTTAGGTTTAGGATATGGGTTTACTAAAAAGGCATGTTTTGTATGTGGCAGTTTTAGTCATCTTATTAGAGATTGTGACTTTCATGAGAAAAGAATGGCTAAACAGGTTGAACTGAACAAAAAGAAGGGTAAGGGTACTGGTCAAGGGGAGAATAGACCAGTGTGGAACAATGTGCAAAGAGTGAATCATCAAAACCAGTTTGTTCCAACAGCAGTACTAACTAGAACTGGTAGAATTTCAGTTAATACTGCTAGCCATAATTTTAATAGTCAAGCAGTATCAACTAGTGCTGCTAGGAAAGTTAATGCTATTAGACACATTGTGAATAAAAATAGACCAAGAAATAATTTTCATAAGTCTCATTTACCTATCAGAAGGCCATTTAATAGAACAACAGCACCAAGAACAAAATTTTCAAATCAAAAAGTTAATACTACTGAGGTAAAAGCAGTTAGTGTTGTTGGGGGAAAAAGGGAAACTGATGTTAAGCCCTCAACAGGTTGTAATTGGAGACCCAAAAGACATTACTAGAACAAACTCTCCAAATACAATGGTGGATCAAATTCTAGAAAATATGTTAATTCTAAATAACAACTAGGTAGACCCAAGCCCAAAATGGCTTAGGTCCCTAAGAGAAACTAATCTCTCTTATTTTATGTGTAGGATAATCCATAAAGAGATTTAAAGAACAAAGGGATTGTTGATAGTGGATGTTCCAGGTACATAACTGGAAACAAGGCCTACCTTGTTGAATATCATGACTATAATGGTGGCCCTGTTGCTTTTAGAGGAGACTTATTTCATGACAGTGCAAGAAGCAGACAATTGTGGCTACTTCTACTACAAAGGCAAACTATGTTGCTGCTGCCAACTGTTATGGGCAAGTATTGTGGATTCAAAATCAATTGTTAGATTATGGGTTCAATTTTATGAACACAAAGATCTACATTGATAATGAGAGTACTATATGCATTGTAAAGAACCCAGTATTTCACTCCAAAACAAAGCATATTGAGATTAGGCGCCACTTCATTAGGGATGCTTATGAGAAGAAGCTTATCCAGGTGCTAAAGATTCACACTGATGACAATGTAGCTGATCTTTTAACCAAAGCTTTTGATGTTAGCAGGTTTAATTTCTTAATTGTTAACATTAGAATTATCAATCTATAGTTGTGTTAGTTTAGGGGAGGCAAGTTAGTAGGTTACCTTGTTGTATAGTTTATGAAATAATCTTAGTTAGCAGATGGATTCTAGTTGATTAGATGATTATTTGGAGTTCATTATTTCCTTTGGAATGAGGATTGAAGGCTACATATGGTGCTAAGCGTAGTTAATACTACTAAAGAAACTTGGTACTGCTGGTATAAAAGTTAATACTGCTAGGCTTGGTTAGTGTTGCTCAAAGATGTTTCAGGATGGTTTTGTTGCTTAGATTGGGTAAAAAGATGCTATTTGGATTGGTATTGAGGGATAAAAATGGTAGCTAACAAGTTAGTGCTGCCAGGCAAAAGTTTGTGCTGCTTGTTACCGTTACTACTGTTTGAGAGTATAACAGATTTTCATTAATTAATTATAACCGTTAAGATATTTCTGCCAACAACTTGCATATAAGGGTCTATGAATTGAATTTTTTTATCTTTCCTTCTACAAAACTCTTTCCTTAAGATAAAGGATCAAGTTTACTCAGTCAGTCATCTCAAACCCTAACGCAATCTCTATAAAATCTCAATTAACTTTACCAAACCCTTATATTCTCATAACCGAACCAATCCCAGAGCATACTCATGGCTAGTTTAACGTTTGTCGATCAACACAACATGGTTGCTTGTTTGGAAAAGAGTGAAGAGAATATAGAGTTTCATTAGATAGTGGACGTCCTCTCTACATGCTTCATCAACTATGCTCTCTCTCTATGTAAGTCCCACTATTTATGCTTCTTACATTGAATAGTTTTGGAATACTGCTACTTTTAAAGCAGCCAATTTTGTAAAGCAAATACATGCTATAATTAATGAAAGGGCAGTAGTATGAACAACTTTCAACAAATGATGAGGATGCCATAGGAATGATCTTCTTTTTGATGATAAGGATGGTATTACTTGCCTTACAAATGATGAAATTTTGAAAATCTTGCATTGATGGGGTCTGAACAACTTTCAACAAAACTTACTTTTCAAAAGGTTCATTCTCTCCACAATGGAAATTCCTGATACATACCATTCTTCATTGCATAAGTTCAAAATCAACTGCTTGGAATGAGTTTTCAACTAATTTGGCTTCAGCAGTTATATGTTTGGCAAAGGGTCAAAAATTTAATTTTTCTAAATTAATTTTTGATGGTATGTTGAGAAACTTAGATCCTAAGAAGTTTTTAATGTATCCATGGTTTTTACAACTCTTTTTGAATAATCAACTTAAAGATTTACCAGAATCTTTTAATGATACATATGAAACACCATGCTATACTAAAAAGGTTTTCACAAACATGGCAAGGAAAGGTGTAAAGTTTTCAGGAAAAGTAACTCTACTCTTTGATGTTATGTTGGTGCCACACCAAGCACCTGAGGGTAAAGGTTTAGAACAACCCACTAAACCCCAACCAACACCCTCTCCTACTCATCTTAGTACAAGAGACCAACCCCCTGTGACTGACTCATCATCTAGCCATGACACTACACAAGACTCTAGAGACTCTTTAGAGGACACTAATAAGAGTGAAGGGACTCAAGTTCAGTCATCTCATGATAGTCCTCTTTTAGGTGATCACACATCTGAAAAAGCTGAGGGTGGCTTAAACCTAGAAGAGTTATTTGTTCTTTGCACTAACTTGTCCAACAGGGTTCTTGCTTTGGGAACTTTTAAGGATGCTCAGGCTGCAGAGATCCTTAAATTGAAGGATCAAATCAAGAAGTTGAAAAGGAAGTGTAAGCCAAGCATCTCACACCACAGGGCATAGTTAAAGAGTGTGAAAAGGTTATCAATAAAGAAAAGTTTAGGAAGGAAGGAGTCTGTATCCAAACAGGGGAGGAAAAATGCCAAACATGAACCAACTTTGGATGCCTTTGATGATCTTGATGCGGATGGTAGGGATTACATGGAAACAGAGGATGTTCTAAAAGAAGGGAGGCAAAGTAATGAAACTGAGGAGCTTAACAAGGGCAGTGGTGAAAAAGGAAGAAGTACTGAAGAACTAGTTAGTACTGTTGTGCCTAAAATAGTTAGTACTGCTAGGCCAGAACTTAGTACTGCTAGGCCAGATGTTGATGCTGCTAGGCAAGAAGATAGTGTTGTTGATCCTGGAACTCCTCCTACAACAACAAGTATATTTGATGATGAAGATATCACCATGGCTCAAACTTTGATTGGGAATATCACAAACTATGCAGAAACTAGGTTGTGATACTAAGAAGAATTTTGCTCTATCTTTAATTGTATACTCCTCTCTTTCTTCTTGTTGAAGCTTGGCTGCAAACAATGCATCAGCATCAATCCTTGCTTGAACTTCATCATACATCTCAGCTATAGCAGCCTTAGATGCTTCTTCTTCCCTCTGTCTTTCCCTTTCTACCTTTTCTTGCAAGTCTACTTAACTGTCTGGTGATTTCTACATCTCTTACAATCTGAGCAGCATCAAAATCACTTCTAGTCATCTTCTTTGCAGGCTCAGGTTCTTCTAAGACACTTTTGCCTTTATCTTTAGGGTCAATTATTAGAAGTGGCTTCAAGGTTAGGATTGATCTTGCAGGTCTTAAAGAATCTTCAATATCTTTAATTGACACTCCTTTTTCCTTAGCTTTCTCTTCTTTCATCTTAATCAAAGTTTAAGCTATGGTGATATCTTCTGAAACAATTGTTGCTTAAAGAAAATTCAGAGCTACACAAAGATCTGCTGAGATTAGAAGTAGACCATCAACTAAATCTCAACTGAGAAATTTAATGATGATGTATCTGAAGAATATTGGTGGTTACAAACACTCTCAGCTGAAGGCAAAGACATTTGCAGAAATTTAAGGTTTGTATAAAAGACAGAAAAGGGTAATTGATGATTTAAAGCCTATGGATTCAGATGATGCAGTAAAAGATCCTAAAGAAGCAGCTGGTGTACATAAGCAAAAGGTTCTTGAAGAACCTAAAAGTAGTAAGGTTGAAGTTAAGCAAGAAAGACATGAAGAGAGTATCGAGAAAAGACCAGGCAGAAGACTTAAGATGAAAGCAACAAAGAAGTCTAAAAGATAAAAGACTGATGTTGATCTTGAAGAGGAATAGCAACTAAAGGATTTTCTAAAGATAATTCCAGATGAAGAAAGAATAATAGATTATGAAGTCCTGGAGAAGAGGTTTCTAATTATTAACTAGGAATCAAAATTCTATGATTTTAACAGACATGGAGCAGAGTGCATCTACTATAGAATCTTTAGATCTGATGGAAGTTCTAAATGGATTAAAACCTTTTATGAAATGGTAACAAGGTTTGATAGGCTAGATCTTGTGGAGTTATATAATCTGGTGATGAAGAAATTTGAAACAACTACTCCAGAAGGTGTTGATCTAGTTCTTTGGGGAGATTTAAGGATAATGTTTGATGCAAATGCAGAAGATGAACTCTGGCAGAATCAAGAAAGATGGAATCTTAAGAGCTGGGATTTATATGAAAATTGTGGTGTTCATACCTTAATACTGGAAGATGGTACTGAGATTCATATGCTTGCAGAGAGGAAGTATCCACTCACAAAAGAAACACTTAAGAGAATGCTTTCTTTAAGGTTAGTAGCTGGGACTGTTAGTGAAGATGCTTATACTCTGCTTAGATTCATTTAAAAGCAGATTGATAAGTGTGGAAGCCATGATGGATGTGAGAATGATCTTTAAGTGTTGGTTTTATCACCACACAACAAATGGCCATCAGTTCACCATGTCTAACAAACATCAAGAACTGGCTAGTCCAGAGCAAACGAGTTCTGGTAAAGACTTCTCAAATCTGTTCATAGCTGATAGTTTGCTAAAAATTATATGGTTCTTAACTCACCATGCTTTACAGTAAAGAGTTGGCTAGTCCAAAGCAAATGGCTCTTAGTAAAGACATCTCAAATCAGTTGATAGTTGATAGTTTACTCAAAACTATATGGTTATTAATGCACCATGTTATTGCAATGAAGCATTGGCTATTCTAGAGCAAACGGCTACTGGTAAAGAAATATCAAATCCATTTATGGCTGGTAGTTTGCCAAAAACTAAAAAGCCAACTTAGTTAGTGTAGCTGTGTTGTTGTGTTGCTGAGATGTTAAGATGGTGACCCAAGACTAGAAGCTTAAGAATTTCAAGTTTACTAAGTAACAAAAGAATTCAAGAAAAAGCAGATTAAAGAGTAGCAGTGTGTTTGGATACATCCTTCTAGTGTTCAAGAAGCTCAAACTGAAGAAACATGAAGGTTAACAAGTGAACATCATGTTTAGGAGAGGATTGTTGGGTTTTAGAAGTTCCTACAACTTAGTGCTGCTACTTATATAAGTTACTACTACCAATTCTACTTAGTACTGCTGATGAAGAATCCTATAGATTCAAGAAAATAGACTAAGTAGTTAGTAATGTTATTTATAAATAGTTAGTACTGCTAGTACATTGTTAGCAAAAGGCGCGTGTTGGGAATTACATTTTCCTAACTTAGTACCGACAGTACAAATAGTTAGTACTGATAGTTATAGTTAGTACTGACAGTACAAAGTGTTAAGTACTGATCAGTTAGTTAGTACCGATAGTAGAAATTAGTTAGTATCGTTTAAGAGATATGTATGAGATATTTTAGGAAAAGATATGACTTATCTTTTACGCGTTTTATAAGCCTGTTAGGGTTTATCCTTAAGTCTATAAAAGGATCCCTCTCGGCATAGTTAGAGATACAAGCTCAATATATCTCATACAATATCATATCTCAATAGTTAGTAATCTGTAATTATTCAAAGCAGATTAATAGAAATTATTATTTAGTTTTTTCATTGTTCTTCTTAGTACTTGTGTTAAGATTCCGCATTAACACATAGTATTCATAATCATTGTTTCTATATAGTCAACTGTATTTATACATCTTGGCTATCATCCTTAATAGGCTGCAAAGATCTATTCAACAAGGGACTCACAAGTGGTATCAAAGCCTGTAAGAAACTCTAAATAAGAAGAACAAATAAAACTAGTTTTTAAACCTTCATCCTTCAAAACTAAACATGTCTGGATCACAAGATGAAATTCCACCACCACCACCACCTCCACCATCATCATCTCAAACATCAACCCAACAAACTCCTCATACAGTATCAACCATCAAGCTGCCTATTCTCAAAAGGGGAGAATATAATATATGGGCAATGAAAATGGAACACTATCTGGCCCATACAGACTATCCAATTTGGGAGGTTATACAAAATGGGAATGGTCCTGTATCAATCGCAATAGATACATCAGGACAGATTAAGGTTTTGCCTCCCAGAACTGCAGAAGAAATTGTAGCCAGAGAAAGAGAGAGAAAAGCTAGGACCACCTTGCTTATGGCCTTACCAGAAGACCATCTTGCTAAATTCCATAAGATGACTGATGCAAAAGAGATGTGGGATGCCATCAAATCTAGATTTGGTGGAAATGACGAATCCAAGAAGATGCAAAAGTATATCTTGAAGCAACAGTTTAAAGGATTCTCTGTATCTAACACAGAAGGGCTTCACAAAGGCTATGACAGGTTCCAAAGTCTTCTGAGTCAGCTAGATATTCATGGAGAAGGTGTATCTACTAAGGATGCAAATCAAAAATTCCTAAGATCTATACCTTCTGCCTGGTCACAAGTTTCCTTAATTATGAGGACCAAACCAG
This sequence comes from Tanacetum coccineum, assembly GCA_026074375.1. Taxonomy (NCBI): domain Eukaryota; kingdom Viridiplantae; phylum Streptophyta; class Magnoliopsida; order Asterales; family Asteraceae; genus Tanacetum; species Tanacetum coccineum. The sequence continues at coordinate 11,084 of BQNB010031929.1, read as the reverse complement.
GGGTGGACAGTCTCAGTTTTGATGATCTGTACAATAATCTAAGAGTCTTTGAGAGTGATGTAAAAGGCTCTAATGCATCATCTTCCAGCCCGTAAAATGTAGCATTTGTCTCTAAAAACACCAGCAGTACTAATGATGTTAGTACCACTTATGGTGTTTCTAATACTTCTGGTCAAAATTCACAGTATGAACAAACATCCTCATACTCATTACTTGCCAATCAATCAAATTGCCCTCAACTGGATCATGAGGACTTGGAACATATTGATGAATATGACCTTGAAGAAATGGACTTAAAGTGGCAAGTAGCCATGATCGCAATGAGAATGAAAAGGTTTTACAAGAAGACTGGTAGAAAACTATAATTTGATGCAAAAGAATTAGTTGGTTTTGATAAAACCAAAGTTGAATGCTACAATTACCACAAGACAGGGCATTTTGCTAGAGAGTGTAGAATCAAGGGAAATCAAGATAATAGGAGGAGGGATGCATGGAATTCTAGAAACAAGGATAGAAGCAGAATTAGAAAGAAGGAGGACTCTAAAGCATTAGTGATAGTTGATGGAGAAGGTGTTGATTGGACAAATCATTCAGAAGAAGATAAAGATTATGCTTTGATGGCTTGCAACAGCTCAGACTCAGACACAGAGGTAATTTCTTGTTCAAATAAGTGTAAAGAGTCTTATGCTAATCTTAAGAAACTATATGATGTTCAGAGAGAACAACTTAGTGATGCAAGCATAGAAATAAAGGCATATTCTCAAGGTCTTAAGAAAGTTGAAGCACAGTTAGTTGCTCATCAACAAGGACAACTTTGGTATGAACAAAAGATAAAATTTATGAAGATAGATTTAGATGATAAAACAGATGTTCTCACATACCATAAGAAATTATTAGCAGAAGCTCAAAAGGAAAAAGAAGATTTAAAGGCTAAAGTAGAAAAATGGCATAACTCTTCTAAAAATCTAGTAAACTGCTAAATACCAAAAGATGCTAATGATAGTTTAGGGCTAGCGGAGATCACAGATATGATGGTATTTTGAGCTATGAAAATGAAGTGTTGCAGAGTGTCTTTATGAATAAAGAGAGTGAGTTAGAAAAACAACCAGTGTATGATAGGTTTGTTACAACAGAAGGAATGCATGTTGTACCCCCACCCATGACAGGGAATTATATGCCCTCTGGACCTGACATTGAAATAGATTACTCACAATTTACATATGGTCCAAAGCAGACTCAACCTAGTGAATCTGAATCCTAAACAAGTGAATTTGATACTTGTGAATCAAACATTAGTACAGAACCCTCTGAATTAGCGTCTGAACCAGTTGTCAATGAACTAAATGTAGAATGTCAACCTAAGGTCTGGTCTGATGCTCCTATCATTGAGGAGTATGAATTAGATAGTGACGATGAGTATGTGTCTATACCAATAAAAGAAAAAGAAACACCTAGTTTTGCTAACCAGTAAGTAAAACCTCCTAGGGAAATAGTTAAGGATAAGGTCACACATAGTCAAATACCTAAAGTTGATAAGAAAGAGTTAGGAAATAGGTTCACTGTAAGAGCATGTTTTGTATGTGGTAGTCTTAATCATTTAATCAGATATTATGATTTCCATGAGAAGAGGATGGCAAGAAAACCTGAGTTAAACAATGGGTGGAACAATGTACAAAGAGTGAATAAACAAAATCAATTTGTTCCTTCAGCAGTCCTAACTAGAACTGGTAAAATTCCAGTTAGTACTGCTAAAGCTAGCGGTACTAAACATTTTAGTACTACTAGGCAAAGTTTTAACAGACAAGCAATACCAACTAGTACTGCTATGGAAGTTAATATTGTTAAGCCCATTGTGAATAGAGTTAGACCAGTAAATGTTTTCCGCAAAACTCATTCACCATTTTTAAGGCCTTACAAAAAGACAACAGTACTTAGAACAGATTTTTCAAAATAAAAAGTTAATACTGCTAAGGAAAATGCAGTTAGTACTGTTGGGGGGAAAGGGAAACTGCTATTAAGCCCTCAGCAGGTTGTAATTGGAGACCACAAAGAAACAACTGGCACAATGTCTCTAAATACAATGGTGGATCCAGTCTTAGAAATTGTTACACTTTCAAAGATCCACTAGGCAGAGTCAAGCCCAAAAAGGCTTGGGTCCCTAAGAGAAACTAATATCTTCTATTTAATGTGCAGGATTATCCACATAGAGCTTTAAAGAATAAAGGAATTGTTGATAGTGGATGTTCCAGGCACATGACTGGAAACAATGCCTACCTTGCTAAATTTCAAGACTTTAATGGTGGCCCTGTTGCTTTTGGAGGTAGTAAAGGTTATATCACTGGTAAAGGTCCCCAAGAAGCTACTAACAATGCAGGTATAGAAGACATTATTGATGCAGGGGATTTTGACAAAGAGGATGAATCTGCTCAAGACTGCTTTGTACTGCCAATATGGACTTCTTATTCTTTAACATTCTCTCTTGATTTAAAAACAGATGCAAAGAGAGCAAGTCTAAGTGAGGAAGAACAAGTCTTTTTAGATGAACTTGAAAGACTTAAGAGGCAAGAAAAGGAGGCTAATGAGGAAGCTGAAGCTCTGAGGAAGAAGTTTGCACAAGACACTGAGAACTTAGTTATACAAGAAGGAACTGCTAGGGCTCGCAGTACTAACATTTTTAGTACTGATATCACACCAGCTAAATCTAGCAGTACTAACTTAGTTAATATTGTTAGTACACAAGTTAGTTCTACCAGTCCTCAAGAGGGAATAACTCTTTCTGATCCAACAAATCCTGAACAAGATGATTCAGAAATACCTCCATTTGAGGATATTTATCAAAATTCTTCTGATGGTATTTTTACTACTTCATCTTATGATGATGAGGGTGCAGAGGCTGACTTTGCAAACTTTGAAACTATTGTGAATGTTAGTCCTATTCCCACATCAAGGATTCACTCTTCTCATCCTTTTGCACTTATTCTAGGAGATCCAACCTTGGTAGTTCAAACAAGAAGCAAAGTGCATAAAAGCTCTGGAGCCCATGCTTTTGTTAGTTATGTTCAAAAGCAAAGGAGAAACAATCATAAGGACTTCCAGCATTGTTTGTTTGCTTGTTTCCTATCTCAAAATGAACCCAAGAAAATTTTAGAAGCACTTGCAGATGAAAGTTGGGTTGATGCTATGCAAGAAGAATTGCTGCAGTTTGAGATACAAAAAGTTTGGGTCTTAGTAGATTTGCCTTATGGGAAGAAGGCTATCAGTTCAAAGTCGGTTTATCGAAATAAGAAGGATGAGAGAGGAGTTGTTGTCAAAAATAAAGCAAGGTTAGTTGCTTAGGGACATAGGTAAGAGGAAGGTATAGACTATGATGAGGTTTTTGCTCCTGTGGCCATGCTTGAAGCCATAAGGATCTTTTTAGCCCTTCCCTCATATATGGGCTTTGTAGTCTATCAAATGGATGTAAAGAGTGCCTTCCTTTATGGAAAAATTGATGAGGAGGTATATGTGTCTCAACCACCAGGCTTTCTAGATCCTAAATATCCTCAGAAAGTCTACAAGGTAGTTAAAGCTCTCTATGGGTTACATTAAGCTCCCAAAGCTTGGTATGCTACTTTATCTACTTTCTTGTTAAAGAATGGATACAGAAGAGGAACGATTGACAAAACTCTTTTTCTGAAGAAGGACAAACATGATATCATACTAGTTTAAGTCTATGTGGATGATATCATCTTTGGGTCTACAAAGAAATCTTGGTGTGATGAATTTGAGGCATTAATGAAGAGTAGATTTCAGATGAGTTCAATGGGAGAGCTCACTTTCTTTCTTGGATTACAAGTCAAACAGAAAGAAGATGGAATCTTTATTAGTCAGGATAAATATGTTGCAGAAATTCTAAAGAAGTTTCACTTTGCAAATGTAAAGACTGCTAGTACACCTATTGAGACTCAGAAGCCTTTAGTTAAGGATGAGGAAGCCAGTGATATGGATGTGCATCTCTACAGTCTGTGCTTGTTCTAGGTTTCAGGTCACTCCAAAGTCCTCCCATCTAAGTGTTGTCAAGAGAATTTTTAGGTATCTAAAGGGAAAGCCTAAACTGGGTCTTTGGTATCCTAGAGTGTCTTCATTTGACCTGAAATCCTACTCAGATAGTGACCATACTGGAGCAAACCTTAATAGGAAATCCACAACACGAGGTTGTCAATTTCTTGGCAGGAGACTCATTTCTTGGCAATGAAAAAAGTAAACCATTGTGGCTACTTCTACTACGAAGGCAGAATATGTTGCTGCTGCAAGCTGCTGTGGGCAAGTTTTGTAGATTCAAAATCAAATGTTAGACTATGGGTTCAACTTCATGAACATAAAGATTTACATTGATAATGAAAGCACCATATGCATTATAAATAATCTAGTATATCATTCCAAGACAAAGCATATTGCTATTAGGCACCACTTCATAAGAGATGCTTATGAGAAGAAACTTATCTAGGTGCTTAAAATCCACATTGATGACAATGTAGCTGATCTCCTTACCAAGGCATTTGATGTTAACAGGTTCCAGTTCTTGGTTGTTTATATTGGGATGATAAATCCATAAGCTGCATTGGTTAAAAGGAGGCAATGTGTTGTGTTGTATAGTTTGTATGAAGTTTTAATGTAAAAACGCACTTTAACCATAGGTGATGCATTTCAAGAGGTTTGAGAGGATTTAGAGGGTCATTAAGTAGAGTTATTGATGGTATTGAAGCACTCCCGTTACCTACATTGTTCATTCTTTGGTTGGACACAGTTAGTACCGACAGTGCAAATTTAGTACCGCTAGGCAAAGTTTGTACCGCTATAAAGACGTTGAAGAAAAATACTACCAAGGGTACAAAGTGTAAATTGAAATGGTTTCCTTGAAATTAGGTCTCCTGAACCTATATAAACCCATCTCAATTGCACAGTTCCCTACACAATCTCTCTCAAATACATTCGTCTCTCCAAGCCCTAATATCTCTCTTAACGACGATCACTCTTATGACTACAATGGTTGTACTTGATTCATGTCCTAAGCATAATATGGTCGCGTATCTGGAGAAGTCTGAAGGGAATGCAGAGTTTCATGAGATTATTGATTTTCTTACGCGAAGTTCCATCTATCATGCTCTCACTGTAAGTCCAGTAGTTTCTACTACATTTGTTGAACAGTTTTGGACGTCTGCTAAGTCTAAAATAATCAACAATATTAGGCACATTACTGCCAAAGTAGCTGGTAAGCCTGTGTCTATCACTGAGGCATCAATAAGAAGTGATCTTCTTTTTGATGATGCTGATGGGATAGACTCATTACCAAATTAGGCTATATTTGATGCTATACAGCTTATGGGGTATGAGGGGGATTCAACAATATTAACATTTAATAAGGCTTTGTTTTTACCCTAATGGAGGTTTTTATTTCATACAATAAATCATTGTCTTAGTTCAAAAAGCACCTCTTGGGATCAAATTCCTACTAATATTGCCACTGCTGTCATTTACTTAACATCAAATCAGAAGTATAATTTTTCTAAATTAATCTTTGATGGTATGCTTAGACATTTAGATGCTAAGAAGAAGTTTGTCATGTACCCACGTTTTATTTCTATCTTTTTAGATAAACAACTAGTTAATGTACCTGTACCTTTAGATCATTTTCTTGTAAATACTTTAACTAGTAAAGTCTTTTTTCATGGTTAAAAAGGGTAAACATTTCTCAGGGAATGTCACCCTTTTATTTCCTTCTATGTTGGTTCAACCAACTAAGGATGAGGGTGCTCCTTCAGAAAGACCATCTGAAGCACAGCCTACACCCTCTCCTGCTTCCACTAGTGAAATACCTAATGAGCCATAGACTGACTCACCTCCTGCTCACGCTAGTAAAGTACCTATTAAGCAACAGACTGATCTATCCCCAAGACCTTCACCCTCTACTATCATTCCTGATTCTATTCCAGAAACTTCTGGTGGGAATCTTGGAGGTCATTCATCCAGTAATAAATCCCTTTCAGGGACTAAGGGTGAAATGACACTCCAAAGTGTCTATGATCTTTGTCTCTCTTTATGTACACATGTTTTAGATAAAGCCAAGGAAATACAACACTTGAAGGCTCAGATCATAAAGCTTAAGAAGCAAGCTAAACCTGTCATCAAACACCACAGAGCATGGCTGCAAAGTGTCTCCTTGAAGCAAAGATTGGAAAGAAAGAGATCTTCAAAGAAACATTGGGTGCACAAAGAGTCTGTATCTAAACAGGGGAGGAAGTTTGCTAAAGGTGAACCTTTAGTCCATAGAGATCCTCTATTTGATCACATTCCTAAAGATACAATTGATCATATGGAAACTGAAAATGCTCAAGTTGTAGGGAGGATAAGAGATATAGTGGGTAAAGAGAAGGAGATTGATGAAAACATACTTAGTACTGAAGATGTACTTAGTACTGATAAGGAGAAAGTTAGTACCGACAAGGAGAAAATTAGTACTGACAGACCAATAGTTAGTACTGACGGATCCAAAGTTAGTACTGACAAGCAAATTGAAGGTACCGATGAGCAAATTAAAAGTACTGATGAGCAAAGAAAAGGTATTGAAGATCATACTGAAGAAGGTATTGCCACTCAAGATACTCAAACACCTTCCACTACAATATTTGGAGATGATGAAACAATAGCTAAGGTTCTTCTCAACATGAGTCAAGCTAAAGCAGTTTCTAGAGAAAAGGAGAAAGGTGTAGAGGTAAAGGATATTGAAGAAACTGACAGACCTAGGCCTACTTCTACAAGATCACTTCTGACATTAAAGCCTCTTCCAAAATATGATCCAAGAGACAAAGGAAAGAAGAAAATAGAAGAGGAGGATGAATCTGAAAGTGAATCTGATGGTATTCCTGAAGCTAAAAAGAAGTTTAAACAGCTTGAAACTGATGAAGAAATGGCTAGGAAAATACAAGAAGAATGGGAAGGTGAAGAAGAAAGAAACAGATTAGCTGAAGAAAAAGCTACCAATGAAGCTCTTATAAGAAATTATGATGACATAAAGGCAAGAATTGAGGCAGATAGAATGCTTGTAGAGAAGCTTCAAGAAGAAGAAAGAGAGTAATTCACAATAGAAGAAAGAGCAAAATTTCTCCATGATACAATTGCTGCTCAAAGAAAATTCCTTACACAACAAAGATCAGAAGCTATCAGGAATAGACCACCTACAAAGAATCAACTAAAAAATCAAATGATGACCTACTTGAAGCATGTAGGAAACTTTAAACACACTGAATTAAAAATCAAGAAGTTTGAAGAAATACAAGCCTTGTATGAGAAGATTAAGAGGTCAGATGAAGATTTTATTTCTATTGGGTCTGCTGAGGATGAAAGACTGATCAAAAAGATAAATGAAAAAGGAATTGATTCCTTTAAGAAAGAAGAAGTCAAGGAGGAAAATAAAGAAGAAGTCTAGGAGGAGAGTAAAGAAGAAGAAAGTAAAAGAAAGAGAAAACTTGGTACTAGGAAAAAAATGAAGTCAAGGAAAAGAAGACTCATTCAAAACACTTCTGAAGATGATAGTGAAAAAGAGAATGAAGAGCTAAGATTGTATTTAACAATAGCTCCAGATGAGGAAAAAGAAGTAGATTATGAAATACTTGACAGGAAGTATCCTATTAAAGAATGGAAAACTGAATGTCTTGGAACTAAACCAAAGGTTGATAAAGCTGAATACTTAGAGGAGATTAATCAAAATGTGGTGATTAGAAGCAATGGACAAAAGAGATACTTTAGTACTTTAATGAGGGTGCTGTCCATATTTGATAGAGAGGATTTAAATGCTGTATATCAACTGGTGATGAATAGATATCAAGATGAGATACCTGAAGGATTTGATAGAGTACTTTTGGGAGATTTGTAGGATCCCGTTAACACTTCACTTCATATAATCGATCACGAATGAGAACTAGAAAGGAGAAAGAAAGAGTTGTTCTAGAGAGAGAAAGAAGACAGAGAGAGAGATGAGAGAAAATAGAAAAGTGGAATTATTAGAAAATGAACAACTAACTTTTCCAAGTGGAAAAGTTCCTTATATACCTCGACACTTAAAAGTGACGCGCAGGATATTTAACTAGGACCCGGGCTCGGGTTTTGCTTGGGATTAAACCCAAAACATATACAATATTAGATTATCTTTCGAGCCCGATTCTTGATATTATCCTATTACAACATTAACTAATTAAAGACCGAAGCTCCATCATAGAGTGACCGAACTTCCTTGTTCGACTCAATAAATTGAGGCTAACAATCTCCCCCGAAGTGAGGTCTTGAACACGGGAACGAGCTTCCTTTATTGACTCAATAAAATTAAGGCTAACAATCTCCCCCGAAGTAAGTTCATTGATGACACTCCTTCATGAGATCAGTGAGATTGCTTTTGTCGTTTAAGCTCGAGTGTTCTTGGTCTTTGTCTTCGTTGTAAGCTTGTTCCTTCATGCTTTACGATCAACTAAGCCATCTTGTGATCTTGTGTCATTGACCAACATGCTCATACTATTGCATTATCTTGAAAGCTTTATTTCAAAGTTTGCAAAAAGTCTTTGTCTTTAAATCTTAAGCTTTATAGATAGTTTGTCTTTGTAGATTGAGCATTTGAATGGGATTGAGGTTGTTGTTGCCACTGTTTGACCTGCAGGTTTACGTTAGTGATAAACGAGAAAATTGATTTGAAAATCAATCAACGTGTCACTCGTTAAAGAGTTTTTGTAACACATCGAGAGTGTCATGTTTTTATCAAAATTCATCAACCGTCAATTCATTTACTGGACCAAATCGATATCCAGTTGTCACAAGTTTAATTCATATAGAATCTCGCAAGTCACCTACCAAGAGCTTGTTTGATGCTGGCTCAAGCAGGATTTCCATCTTCATTGTGAATACATTAGTATCACTCAGATGTTCTGGCAAATATCACAATGATATTGCGTAGGACTCTTGATAACAGCTTGTGAACCTGATGATGTTCAACAAGTGTTTGAAATGGAATGTGTCCTAACGAGATTTTGATTGATCTCTTGGCTCTAGACTCGATTAGTGCATTTTGGTTTTAGTACTCGGAGGCTGGAGCAGATTGCCACCTATTCAATATCAACAATCTCAGAGTGAGATGTCAATAGATAACGTGTGTATCTCCATGACAAATGAGACAAGTTTCTGTTGAGAGAAACCCGAATGGTTGGGAAGGGTTGTGCATTGCATCACTGGGTCCATGATGTCGTTTTCAATGTCAGCAATCAACTTGTGATTCTGACAGCATATGTATTGACCCGGTTTCTGCCTTAAGTTGTGTGGAGGGCTTCTTTGTTTACACCCTTTATCCATACATTTCTTTTTAATTCTTCAATGCCTTCAATGCTTACCAAGACGTCATTACTAACACCTTGTTGTGATTGTTCCAGTGTTAACTCAATCTTAGTCGGCATTATTCCCATATACATTCATCTCCAATCATACCTAAGGACTGCTATTTCTAACTTTGGATTATCCTTGGGTAGATCCTCCGGTTCTGGTTGGATCATAGGATTGATTCCTAACCTAACCACCTTATGACTTCAGAATCATCGTGAAATTAAGATGTTGTTGGGTATAAGATCAAACCATAAAACCTTTTCTTTCTGTTCAGCACATTGAGTCGAATAGATCATATTTTAATTACATTTTCTCCCTTTATTTTAAATAATAAACACTTAGTTTTTGAAATACCTTGTGATTAAAATATGTCTTGAAAATTCTGTGGGAGAAAATATTATCAGCATGAATGGTTTGGAACATTTTGATAATGTTTTGAATACATAAGAATGGTCGTTGATGATGTATCCAAGAACATTAAAACTTTGTTTTTCGAAAAAAAAATAGGACCAATTGAGAAATTGTTGTCTTTTGAAAACATTGTGAGGGATGGAGTGTTGAACACACAATTTTGAAAGATTATGAATTGTCATCGAGAAATTCTTGAAAAATTGTGTTCAACTTTTTGAAAAACCAGATGTTAGAGGACTTCTCTTCTAACGGTAAGGGTAAGCGCACTGAAACGTACACTATCCTTTTTCTTGAGCTAAAAACATTGAATGTCTTGTAAGAACAGCTCAAGACCGAGAAACGTTAATTTTCTCGTTGTGAGGATAAGTTATAAACCTTCCTTTATTTGAAGTCCGGGTTATGTACTGATATTTGCACATAAGCCATTTAGAAAATTAGAAATGACATGTTTTGAAATTATTTGAAAACTCTCGTTCGAACTTCATTTACACACCTGTGTCAATGTTAATTGACATTTCTAAGCACGTAAATATTATCGATTCCAAGAGACATGTCAAGAAGAATCTTTTTTGGAAATTTTCTGATTTTTTGATTTTGTATATATTTATATACCTGTTTTCCTCAGCACTACTATGTGATGGTGGAATAGTAATTCCATCTCTTGTCGTGATGTAGTTGTCTTGTTTGCTTAAGGAACAACTTTTAGAACCAGCTTTGAACTTGACGGTTCATTGCTGTGGTCATGAAATTCCGAGTTCTGAACGGTTATGATCAGAAATCATTTGATGAAGAACGAGGCCTGAACTGATGTGAACAGACGTCTTTGCCATAAAGACCGAGGCTTGATCTGCGACGATCAAACGTCTTTTGAACAATGAGGAACGGGGCCTGAAGTGTTATTTTCAGCAGACACCATTTGATGATCATCAGATCAAAATTCCTTGAAGCCCTGTTTTCTGAGATATCTGTCTTTTTCGCAACCAAACTCTGAGTCCTTCCTTTATAAGATTGAATGATGTACCTGTACTTAAGAGAGTACCTGCACTTAAGAGAGTACCTGTACTAACATCAAGAGCTTGTTCGCTTTCACATTGGTTAGTGATATCTTCTTTTGAACCATTTGGGGGTTCACTGTCAACCTTTGTTGTGCTAGAGGTGAATATCTTTCCGGTTAGAACCTATCTAAGACAAACAGTCTTGAGAATTCTACCCGTTGGTTGCCACCTAAGACAAGATCTAGGACTTGTTTTCTCATGCACAGTGGAAGTCCTTTT
>BQNB010031928.1:0-53572 GCA_026074375.1 Tanacetum coccineum | reverse complement strand
TCTTCTTAAGTACTGCCAACTAGATTCCGCATAGTTGACAGTATATCAGTGTTTCATAAAGGAATATCGATCCTACACTGACTTTCTTCAAGTTCGTTATGGACAACAGAGAATCGATGATACAACACGTGAACGAAGGTATTATGAATGGGTAGCCCAAAACTATAAGTTTGATAAACATATGACTCCTACATCGACAACCTTATCTGATCATTACCCTTACAATACAAACGATCCAACACCAACACCATAGGAACATTGGGAGCAAGAAAATAAGCTGCAACCTATAAGGTCACGTCCCTGCGATTATTCATTTGAGGAATGGCTGAAAATTAGAATAGGGCATAACAACCTACAAGAATCCGACCGTGAATTTATATTCAATGAATAGATTCTTGATAGTTACGATGTTAAGGAAGAGTATGCAAAGGAGATTGGTAACCCATATTCCAGAAGATTTGACAAATATTACAAAGTGTTCAATAATGAGATTGAACATTTATCGAATGAGTACATTCTAAGAATAGGAAAGAAAGGGTATGTTCTGGACGATGTATGGGAAAAATGTGAACATTACTATAAGAAAACCAATGAAGCATGGCACAACGAGGGATACGAGGAGGATGAAATGTGGCCAAGTGGAGACGAGAAAATCGACTATGATCCACCATATGTCAACATTAAAACTTTTGAAGTAAAAAATAATTCTTTTAAAGGAGGACGTAGTTTTGTATGCATTACTGATCGTGAGGATGATGCCCTACCATTAGGACGTGTGAATGGAGCACGATTTAAAGCTATGATTAGGAAAGAACTGGAGGACAGTAAGTATGTTCACGAAATGACGTAGAAGGAGCATGAGTCTAACTTAAAGACTCGTTAATAAACAAAAGTGCTCATTGGGAGACAACCCATCTTTTAATAAATAAACTGTTTTTCTGCATATTAGTCGGTTTGCATGTTTCTCACTTTAATTTGCAGGATCCAGCAGCTAGGAGGCATTTATCGAGACCGGCTCGACTCATAACCATGTGGTAACTCTGCTGAATCTGCAGCAGTTACGGCATAACAACTTAAGTTTAAGCCGTAACCATTTCAGTTACGACGTAATTCATTTCACGGTTACGCCATAACCTCCTTCTGAAAACTTCAAAATTTAAAGTTTTAAACATGACTAAACCTTGTATACGTAAATGGACTTTGTGGGTATGTTCTCTGGAAGCCCTCACGAGACTAAACTCATCCACTTGGACCACCAAGTGGTTTAAAAGGCTTGTTGCATATGCTAAATGCAACCGTGATTCCTACAAAAGTGAGTTAGGTTTGTATTTCCTGTACACTTCATAATTCTTGTAGAACGATTTTATGATTTGGTTTGTTTTTGTGATCACAGGGGATAAAGAGCTTGCTCGAAGACGGAGACAATCTAACGATTTCCGCCAAATTCAAATCTTGAAGCAATGCTCAGGGAGTTTCTTGTCCTAATTCTACCCTTTCTTTTTTATTTCCTTAATGTACAATAGGGACATTGTACAATTCAAGTGGGGGGGAATGGGAGTAGAATTAATACTTGACATATGTTTTACCTTTGATTTTCTAGTTTTATTTGAATGTTATGCCAATTTTAAAATTTTTGACATGTTTTTCTTAAATAACTAGAATTAACCTTTGCCGAATACACATTAGCCTTTATTATTACTTGGTGAGATTTAAGCCTAATATTCCGTTTCCATCCTATTATGCAAAAATCCACCGAAATATTGAGTGTGCCGGTAGTATTGTAGACTTTAGAACTTGGCTTGTACATCATTTTAAGACCTAATTTATTAGCAGGAATAGATAGTTCAAGAAGGCAACACTTAGGAAATTACCCAAATAGCCTATATATGTGTGTGTTTATCGACTTGTTACACTGACTTGTCGACCTTCCATGATAAACCCTTTTGTAGCACTCATTATTAGTGCAAGAATCCCCTAAATCACCCATGTTGAGCCAATCTATGTTTTTACCATACTCTATATGTTTTGTTTCACCATTTCACCTTAGCCTACCTTGTAGTCTGTAAATATCTATGTGTTGAAATTGCTAGCTACCTAAGTCCATGGTTCAGGAAAATGAAGTTCGAAGATTGGCACTATTACTGATGACATATTATTGATCATATAAAGACCCCCCGGTTCTATCACTTTTGATAATGTTTATCTTAAGTGGAGGGATGTATTATTGTGTACAGGAGAAATGTAAAAAAAGTGGTGCAACTATAAGCCACTTTGGTGTATAACTCTTGATGTTGGTTACGTGTTATAAAACCAACAAATATAGAGGTGGTGCAACTATAAGTCACCTAGTGTTTTAGAGGATGGTGCAACTATAAGCCATCCGATGAGTGAAGAATGGGTTAGCACGCTCTGCAACATCTCATTATTAGCTAACCCATCGTGTCGATATGATCAGATTTTTGCACCAAAGGACTTGGACTATGGGTGGATAGTAGCTGGTAATGGATACCTTAGACTTTTACTTGACTATTCGTTTTGTGTTTTTATATTAACAACCATTAAATGTGTATCCCATGTCTATCCTAACCCCTTTATCACCCTTTAAAACCATATTACCTTTGTTGCCTTTAAGATATATTTAGACCCTCATTCTAAATGGTGCAAATTTATGTACTTTCCAAGCTTATAATAGAATATATGCTATGACTGTACAATTGAGCGATCACCCCAAAATCAAAACACTTAGACTAGTGGAGAGTTGAGTGACTTTTATCCCCTTTTAGTGAGGTGTTCGGCTTTGATAATTTCTAGCATAAGTGTTTTATAGATTCATTTCTTGGATTTATACCTAAGAAATCTTTTTATGAAATATTTTAACAGGTTCTACTTGAGGGCAAGCAAAAGTCAAGTGGGGGGTATTTGATAACATCAAATATTTAATGTTGTTTAGTGTCAAATTACCCCCTATATTGCCTGCAAATGTTTCACTAATACTCAAAAACGAGATATTTTCTATCATAATGTAGTTTTCAGGTGAAATGCAAGAAAATGACAAGAAACAAGGGAAAAGGACTCAAAGTGAAATTATTCGAAGTTGTTACGGTGTAACACCATAAATGGTTACATCGTAACATAAAATAAGCAAGTACGAAGATCAAGGACGACTTTACGGCGTAACACCATATCTAGTTACGCCGTAACCATGTATATGAAAGGAAATATTACCAAAGATAAAATTACGGCGTAGCACACCTTATGGTTACACCGTAACCATGAAGATCCACATATATGGAAAGAATATCACGAGCTTATGGCGCAACCCCATAATGGTTACGCCGTAACATTAAAGACGTCCAAACTATGGAAACTATTTGAAGGTTACGGCGTAACACCATAACTGGTTACGCTATAACAAGTGCTTATTATGGAATGCCGTGTATAAAGGTTACGATGTAACACCTTTATTGGTTACGCCGTAACAGGTTTGAAACCTATAAATAGAGGCCTCATTCAGCTATTCCGACATCACTTCATCCACAGCCAATTAGAGAGGCGACAAAGGCTTCCAACCTTCAAAGAATCCCCCCTGGAGTCTAAAGGATATCACACTTTACTTACTTTTTGTATTTAATCATTCAAATATGAATGTTGTAAGAATTATGAGCTTTCAATCTATGATTACTTCTATTTCTTGCTGTGTTTCCGTTACCATGAGCGGCTAAGCACTTAAAGTGCTGGCCTAGTTATGTAGTTACTATTGTTATGATGTTTGTTTCCTGTTAAATTATGGTTTCATTAGATATTCCTTGAATATCATGTAACCTTGGGTTTTGGTAGTATTGCGGGTGGTTTGGATCTTGCTTGTCCCATTATTAGATTACCAATTCAATATGGGATCAATTGGGTACTAGGGAGGATTTTATACTCCATCCCTAGTGTAGGAACTAACCGGTCTCTGCCCTTGTCACTTAATATACTTAAAAAGCACAGGAACTCTCAGAGGGGGTTAATAATCTGTATAGATTATTAGATAAGTTTTAAGAAAAGTTGGGATTAATCACTGCAACTTGGATAACCTACCTCATATACGATTTGGACTGATTTGGAATCGCAGGGAGTATAGGATAGACTACATATACATATTCAAGTCTATCGACCTTAGAAACCACTAATGAAATCATAGTTTAACATTGCATAGGAAAACGTATTCATAACAGTAGTAAAGAAGTAACTAGGTTAGCATGTTTTCTCTTCTGATATCTCTAAACTCTTTTTATTTCAATATTTTATTTATTCGCATTTTTAATTGATGCGTATTTTGCTTTGAATATATTTTTACCAAGTTTTAAATTTATAAAACTCGATTACCGATACACGCACTAACGAGCATAGAACCCGGTCGTATATAGTGCAGTAGCTTGGTAAATCTGAGGTCGTCCCAAGAGCTAATGTTTAATAGTTCTAATTTGATTATTGTCACGATTGAAAATGGTTTTAAGATTGATTTTAAGAATTACGAAAAAATGCAATTAAATAAATAGATAGAAGATATCAGGGAGAAAGGCATGCTAACCTAACCATTTCATTACCAATGTTATGATTACATTTCCCTATGAAATGTTCAATTATAAGTTCCATTAGTGGTTCTAAAGTCGACAGGCCCGAATTTTCATTTAAGGACTGTCTTATGCTTACTCTACAATCCCACATTCCCCTACGATCATACGAGCAGGGCATCCAAGCTTGTAGTGGTTAAACCCCAACTACCCTTAAGACCAATCTATAATCTAAGATGATTGTTAACCCTCTTTGAAAGAGTTCCCATGCTTTATAAGTATTTAATGTGACAAAGGCAGTAATCTGTTTAAGTCCTACACTAGGGATAGATGTCAATCTACCCTAGTACCCCACTAATCCCAGGTTCAACATGGTAAGTCTAATATCAGGATTAATAAGATCTAAGTTACCCTCTATACTACCAAAACATAGGGATCAATGAAAGGCTATAAGGATATCTAACAGAACCATAATTAAACATGAAATCATAATCACAACAATAGTAACTACATGGTTAGGCCAGTACTAGGACTACTTAGCCGCTCATAGTAATAGCAATGCAAGAATTAATGAATAAAGACATGGATTAAATCATCATAATTCTTATAGAAGATGAAATGAACGATTAAATACAATAAGTATGTTAGTGGCTTCTCCCTTGGACCTTCAGATGAAATGCTTTGAACCTTAGGGGCTTGGTTCACCCCTTAAAACTGTGTGTGAAGTGGTGGTGGTGAGTGATGCTGAATGAGCCGGATGAGGGCTCTATTTATAGGCTCCGAAAGGTTTACGGCGTAACCTTTATGGGATGTTACGTCGTAATCTTGCTACGTAATCAACCAATCTTCAATGCATAAAAGGATGTTACGGCGTAACCCTGTCGCATATGTTACGCCATAACGCTGAGTCAGATACATCATCTCTTGTAGATTTGAATGTTGCGGCGTAATCTTGGAGACTATTTACGCTGTAAAAGGTGTGATGACTCATTTATTCGTTGGAGTATGTTACGGCGTAATCCTTCGGGGATGTTACGCCGTAAAGTGCCTTGGACTCTTCACTTTAGTGCATTTCTTGTCCAAATCCCTTGTCTTTTGCTAAAATACTCATTTGGTCCCTGAAAACTGAATATTAATAATTAAGTAATGTTTTCATATATTAATAGCATACTTGTAAGTATTTTTACAGGGAATTTGATATTAAAATGTATCAACTATTTGATGTTATCAAATATCCCCCCACTTGACTTCTACTTGCCCTCAAGTAGAACCGTTTAGAATAATTCATAAAAATATTTCCCCAATTTGACTTGAAGAAATAAATTTATAAGTTACTTATGCTAGAAAACATCAGAGCCAAACACCTCACGAAAAGGGGATCAAAAAAACTCAACTCTCATTACTAAACTAAGTGTTCAATTTCGGGTTGATCACTCAATTGCACAGTCATAGTATGTATTCTATCATAAGCTTGGAAAGTACACAAGTCTCCACCAACTAGAATTAGGGTCTAAACAGTCTCCAAGGCAACATGGGTGATATTTGGTTTATTGGGTGATATAAAGGGTAAGGATAGACATGGGATACACTTAAAATGGTTGTTAAGATAAAAACATGAAACAAATAGTCTAAAGTAAACTAAGGTTGTCATAACTAGCTACTGTCCATCCAAGGTCCAAAAGTTTGAGTTTGAAAACTTGATCTTCAATAATGGGCTACTAGCTCCATTCTTTATTCTAGTTGAGATGGCTTGGTGCAATAATGGGCTACTAGCTCTATTTTTTATTTTTATTTTGCACCATCTTTATATTTTTTAGCACATGGGTGGCTTTTTAGTTGCACCCTCTTTTTTTTCTTCATGATAAATATGCAAATGCTACAAGAGTTTATATCTTTAATTATTTCCCCTGCAACATTCGATATTATACGCACATCCCCCCACTTGAGATGAACAACGTCGAAAGTGGTGATACAAAGGGGTTTTTATAGATCATAACTGATTGGTATTCCATGAATGCATACACTTCTCGTTCCTATTCCCCTGAACCATGGATTTAAATAGCCATAGATTTCAACACAAAGAATATAAAGACTACAGAGTAGGCTAAGGCGAAATGGTGTAACGAAACATATAGGGTTTGAACAGGATTGGTTTGACAAGGTGATCTAGGGGTATCTTGCACTAGTAGTGAGCGCAACTAGGGTTTTACACGGGGAGGTCGACAAGTCAGTGTGACAAGCCGATAAACACACACATATAGTCTTTTTGGGTGATTTCCTAAAATTTTTGCCTTTTTGAACAGTCTATTCCAACTAACCAATTAGGTCTTAACAAGATGTGCATGCCAAGTTCTAAAGTCTACAATACTACCGGCACTCTTATGTATTTGGTAGATTTTATGTATAATAGATGAAAACGGAATATTAGGCTTAATTTCACCAAATTAATTACAGGATAACTATGTGCTCGACAAAGATTTATTCTAGTTTAGTACGAAAAACATGTCAAAATTTTAAATATGGCACCATTTTTCAAAGAAAACTAAGAAATCAAAGGCAAATATAGGTCAAGTGATAATTCTACTCCCATCTCCCCACTTGTTTTGTATAATGTCCCTATTGTATAATTAAAAAAATGAAATAATGAAATAAGAGTAGAATTATAACAAAAGACTCCATGAGTGTTGCTCTTTTCTCTGAGTGATAATTGCAAGAGTTGACTTCTTGCAAAGTGTCCATAGAACAATCTCGTTTCCCCTAAAATCACTAGACAACAAAGAGCATTAAACGTTCATGGATAAATATACACTATAATTTAACTCACTTTCGTAGGAATCACGGTTGCATTTAGCATATGCAACAAGCCTTTTAAACCACTTGGTGTTCCAAGTGGACGAGTGAAGTCTCGTGAGCGTTTCCAAAAAACATACCCACAAAATTCATTTACTTATACACGGTTTCTGAAAAGGTTTCAAACTTATTTTACTTTTTAGAAAATGTTTTGCGGCGTAACCATGGGATTAGTTATGCCGTAAACATATGGTTTTAAAATTTTTGAAATTTGAACAATGAAGGTTATAGCGTAACTAATTCAGGACATTACGCCATAATAACATCAACCAATGTGGTTACACCTAGCCAGAGTCTTACTACCATACAAACATGAGTCAAAAGGACTTTAAATTCCATTTCCTTATAGAGAAAACCTTCAAAATAAAGTGAGAAATCAACAAAAACCAACTAATATGCAGGATGAAACATAAAAAGATAGGCATGGGGTGTCCCCCACGAAGCGCTTGTTTTTGTTTGAGTCTCTAGCTTGACTCTACTCTTATTTTCTAAGTAATAGGGTGTTCCTCCTCTCACTTGAAACCAAGTGCGAATGAGGGTAGCAGTGAATACCATGAGGGTGTAAATCTGCTACTGGGTAGGGAAATGATAAATTAAAACCATACTATTTATAAGATTTCATTTCCTTATTTTTGTGTGATGATTGGCTTAATTGGTGTTTTAATTTCCAAATGAAGTTCTCAAAATAATATGTCTTTAAGAGCTCCTTTAAATCGTTAACAGGGTTACTATCTATCTTTTTGGAAACCCTGGTGTTATCAGCAAACTCCTCCCCGAACTCTTTCAAATGCTTATTCAAAATAGGATTAGTAGCCGATGCTACATAATCGTCATCAGGTGGTGTGATGTGAACTGTCCGAGGGGTCAAAGGTTGCATTACATGATCTTGTAGAGGAATATCATAATCTTGTTCGTCTTCCCTTATAACTTTTTCCTTATTACAGACTAGTCCTAGTGGCATATATGGTTGCACTATTAGTTTAAAGTTTGGTAAAGCGTGTATGGGAGGTGTGAGTATTTTCATAAGCCTTTCTACATCTTCGGCCGTAATATCACAATTGTCATTCATGTCCCCTTCATCCTCCTTAATTTCCTTAGGAATTCCAATCATGCAAATAGTTTTGCGAGTTTTGTAAGGGTTACCCAGAAATTGCGCAGGTGGTACATAAGTTTGAACAACTAGTAAGTCATGAGGAACTGGCTCCTTCATGTTTTCCTTACCCTTTGTTGTTCTTGTCTTGTCTTTTTCACTTGTATTAGTGAGGATTGTCTGGGTTAATTGATAAGCTTCTTCCTGAAGGTTCTTTGTTGTAGTTTTAAGTGCCCTTACGTTTGAGTTCGTATTTTCAATGAATTTCCTAATCCATTCATCCTTCGTGGCCTGTTTTTTGATTGATTCTTCACAAAACTTAATGATGGTTTCCTCTAAGGATTCCACATACTTGCTCTGCTCAACTTCCTTGTCCTTTTTGAGAGGACACTCTTTGGTTAGATGCGCCTCTTTGGAACTTGCTTGAATGGCATCAATGTTATCCGATCTATCGTTGATTCTTTCCCTAGTGGTTGTTAAATCATACCAATCATGTGAATGTTTTGCCATGATTTGTAGTGATTTAAGGGCTTGAGTTGGTGTCATCAGAGGAATAAACTCTCTAGAGTCGAGCATTCTACGGGTAGAGATGTCTAATCCAGTGTAGAAGATCTGAACCTTCTGATGATTGTTTAGATCGTGTTGCGAACATTTAAACAACAGATCATTGTACCTTTCCCAAGCATGATACAATGTCTCGTCCATCTCTTGTTTGAAATTGCGGATTATTTCTAATTTCTTGGCAGTTTTGAAAGGTGGACAATATTGTCTGATGAATGCTTTCTCAAGGAGACCCCATGTAGTTACTAACCTTGCTGAAAGTCTGTTTATCCATCTCAAGGCTGGCCCCTTGAGTGTAATAGGGAACACTCTAAGCATAACGACATCATGAGTGACGCCGGGGAAGTGGAAAAGATCTGTGATCTCAAATACCCTCTGCACATGTTCGTGTGCATCCTCATCATCGGTACCTTTGAAGAGTTTGTGTCTAAATTCCCTCATAAAGTTGCTATTGATCTCGAACGCAACGTCATTTCTGATCTTGGGTTTCACCATGCCCGGTCTAATGTCGTCTTGGACCCAAGCTAGGTATTGCTCCAAGGTGGGCGTGTTGATATCAACGTCATCTTCCATATTTGAAAATTAACAATAAAAACTAGCAGAGCATACTTACAGAATAAAATATATATACAAAAATTCAAATTATAACTAATTTTAGATCCCCGACAACGGCGCCAAAAACTTGATGCGTATTTTGCTTTGAATATATTTTTACCAAGTTTTAAATTTATAAAACTTGATTACCGATACACGCACTAATGGGCAGAGAACCCGGTCGTATATAGTGTAGTAGCTTGTTGGGATTTAAGTGGAGTAAAAATGCAATTTTTACAAAGTCAGAGGACTAAAAGTGTAAATTACAAACTAGAAGGGTTAAAACTGCCATAACAAATTTTATAAGGGTTAGGGACTGTTTCTGTCATTTCTAAAACTTAAGGGGACTGTTTCAAACCTATAAGGACCTAAAGTGTAACTTTGTAAGGTTAAAGGACTAAAAGTGAAATTATTGAAACTTGAGGGTTTGAAATGTAAAATAGTATATGTTTTATATACCCAGGGGCTGTTTTGTAATTATAAGAAACTTAAGGGTATTTTATAAACAAAAGTGATTTCATAAACACTTAACATATCGGACGAATTATATTCGGATAATATACAAGTTAACCTACGACTTAATAAATATGGATATTTATTAAAAAACGTTTATACGTATACAAGGACATGTGAAATCATATACATTCCCAAGAGCCATCAAGTGAATACAAATACATTAAACCTGTGCACCACCACACGAGTGATAACAGTATATATAAACTAGTAATTTATTGTAGTTTATACATTGAGTCTTTAGCCTAAAATTGTAGACTAAGACTGGCCGTATTTACTTAGGTATTTGACGGTGTGATTCATACTTAGATATATCTATTATCATTTCCAGAGGACTATTCACTCAGGTGAGTTCATAACCCATGTTATACAATTATTTAAATGAATTACACCTTGGGGTGAGGAACATGCTTTGTATTTAACAAATTGGACGCAAGTGTCCTTTTATACAATGAGTACGTTTTACCTAAGTAGTGATAAACCCACTGACCTTTATCAATGACCTTTTCAATTACTGGATATGTGAGCCGCGAATGTAATAGATAGAACTATTGGGATTGACAATCCTGTTTCGGGAGATTAGCTATCACTGGGAACGAACGTATACCATTCGGATCTGGGATGATTGCGGGTTAAAAACATCATTCACAGGGTATACAAAGGCAATATATTGCATTCATACATGTCATCTTTAGTGTCATGAGCTTAGGAACACGTAATATATTTTTTATGATTTTGGCATGTTGCTTAATCATACACTTAGAAATCTTGCTGTCCAACATTGCGATTCACATAAACCTATGATTCACCAACTGTTATGTTGACGTTATAAGCATGATTTTCAGGTCAATAAAGGCACGAGGTGCGATGAAACTTTGGAATCCAATAATAAAAGAACAACACTTAAGATTTTAGGGTCATATTACATTTGGGACAAATTGATTATAAAACCAAAATCTTTATATAATAATGATGAACAATTTGAAGCCATGGGCTCATGAACAAACAAGCATTTTGTTTAATCCAATGTATACTTTATCAAACGACAGGGGTTTTTTTTTTGGGGCTTTAGTAGTCGTTCTCAATCTGTGCAATTGATCCATAAAGTAACGCCCTCAGATATTCAACATTCCGCTGCATACTCAGATTTGAGGGTGTTACACAACCCTAGCAACAGGAGCAAAAATCTCATCATAATCAATGCCTTCTTCTTGTTTATACCCTTGTGCAACCAATATGGATTTGTTCCTTACAACTATTCCCCTTTCATCCTTCTTATTTCTATACACCCACTTTGTACCAATAGCCTTTTTGCCACTAAGTAAGTCAACTAGTGTCCAAACCTTCTGAATCTTAAACTGAAGCAGCTCTTCTTGCATTGCTTCAACCCAACTTTCATCATCAAGGGCTTGAGATATCTTTGTGGGTTCATGTTGAGAAAGGAAACAAGCAAATAAGCAGTTTTGGAAATCTTTGTGATTTGTCCTTCTTTGCTTTTAGATGTAGCTAATCATAGCATGCTCTCCATAATTCTTCTTTGTCATGCCCCTTGTTTGTACTGCTGACTTTGGATCCCCAATAATCTGAGCTTTAGGATGAATAGAGTGTACTCTATTCATAGCATGCTCTCCAGAATCTGAGCTAATCATAGCATGCTCCTCAAAATTCTTCAAAGTCTATTTTATTAGTTCTTATCTCACCAATACCTGTTATCTTAAAACCTATAGTACTTCCACTAAAGGCAATAATACCTCCATCAATATCTTGATAGTCAGTAAATAAGGCTTTGTTCCCTGTCATATGCATGGAGTATCCACTGTCAAATATTCCTTTGTATTTTAAAGCATGTTGTGGATTCCCCTCCACAAAAATAAGAGAGTCCATGTAGTTTTTGGGGTTTTTTTCTCGAGAGGACTCTAAGCCACAACAGACTTGAGTCTGCCTAATGGAATCCTATAATGTTACTCTTATTTTATGAGATCCATGATCCACTATTATCTTTGGAGCCATTGTTTAAATCAGTCTTTTTAGGTCTCCAAACATAACCTGCTAAGGCCTTAACAGCAGTGACCTCATTTCTCTTAACAGTACAAACTGCTTGTGCCCACAGTTATAAACTATTTACTTTAACAGTATTAACTTTTACTTTTGAAACCCTGGTATTAAGTACTGTTTGATATATAAAAAAGACCTTCTCGATAGGCGAATGTGACTAAGGGAAAAGTATTTCATTTGAATTTTGGAATCATCACTCTATTTTATGGGTAGCAGAATTAAATACTGCTTGGCAAACGAACTGTGATTCTTTTTAAGACCCTAGATTAAGACTGCAGTTGGGAACAACTTTAATTTGATGATTTATCTTTGAGTGTTGATTCCAAATTGGTCCTAACTTTCATATGAACCCAGTACCCTTTCCAAACAATTCCTTAGGCATTCCTCTTTCATGAAATCATAGTCCCATTTACTTAGATGATGTGACTCTCACAAACAAAACAAGCTTTCTTAGTAAACCCAAAAACCTCACCCCATTTTTGAGTCCTCTTCTCATCCAAACTTTTTCTATCTACCTTAGGATATTGAGTAACCATCCTAGGTTTTACAGCTTGTTTATCAGATTTAACAGGTTCATTCCGAGCTTTAGTAAACTCAATCTTTTTAAAACTAGGTTTGACTGTTGTTTGAGAATCCTTAGACTGAAATATATCCTTATCATCATCACTAACCCAATCTTCAGTGATAACTACACTAGGCCTAACAGATTCAACTCTAGGTATTTCTACACTAGTATTGCTAGGTGGGGTGATACTTGTTTCAACTTAAGACACACCAGCACTAGTCTTATTTGCTGTAGGCCTATAAACAGAATCATCCAATAAAAGATAGGTCAGCAAGTGGAGGTATGTAGTTCCCAGTAAGAGGAGAAGGAACTGCATGATATTCATTATCCTTTTTGAACCTATCATTTGTTTGATTGTCATCTCTATCACTTGAACGACTATCAAACACACTATTAAACAATTCACTACCACTTGAATCATTTTCATTCAATTGATCTCCATAGGGACCTATACCAGATTTATCTTCGAACTTATTTTGACTATTATTTAGTTTTATTTAAGTTTTTAGCGGATGTTTCAACTGTATCTAGTTTAAGCTTTTAAATCTTCTTTTTCTTTTGAAAGTTGTTCTAACTGATTTGTAAGTCTAGTGACAACATTACCTTTATCTTTTACTTCAAACTCTAATACTGCAATCTTTTCCTCATAAACGCTTCATTTTGCTGATGAACAATTAATTATAGCTGTCTACAGATTCTAGCCTAACTAGATCGAGCTACAATTTCTAGATTAGCCTTACTAAGAGTTTGTCGAGCTGATCATCAAAACTTGTTTTTTAAGTTTTTTCATAAAATTGATTTTACACATTTTTTAGTTTAGAACAAGATTGTACCTCTGTGTCAGACCCTGAGGAGTTTGAAGTGTAGGTTATGAGAGAAAACTCAGTTGGTTCATCTTGAGCTATATAACTCCAGTCATATCTCAGTCTATCTTGGACAATCAAAGCATTGTCCTGAACAACCAATGCATCAGAGGTCTCCACTGGTACAGTCCTTCTGGTGTTGTCCCTGCTCTTATACCCTGCATCTCCATTCATGTTCCCTTGATTTCTTGATGCTCTACATTCCCTTGCAAAATGGCCTCTTCTATGACAGTTAAAGCATTCAACCTTAGTTTGATCAAAACCTACAGGTTCTTTGCCATTGAAGATTAACTTTCTTCTAGTCTTCTTATAAAATCGCTTAACCCTCATAAAAAGCATGGCCACTTACCATTTAAGGTCCATTTCTTCCAAATCATCATGATCAATCTGCTTTAGGTCTTCATCATCCAGTTGTGGACTATTTGACTGATTAGCAAAGAATGAGAACATTAGATCATCAGTATATGATGATGAAGAGGCTTGTCCCTGAGAATTATGACCTGATGAGAAACACTAATAGCAGTATTAACTTCATTACTACTGGTAGTGTCTTCTGCAGAGAGAAAATCCACATTTTGAGAGTTTAAAGATGATCCAGAGGAACCTTTGATATCAGCTTCAAACACTTTTAGGTTATTGTATATCCAAATCATCTATACCATCTTTGTTCCTCATAATCAAGGCTACATTGTTCCATGATGAAGGTAGAGCTCTTAAATTTTTTTGATTTGCATCTTCATTAGGAACAACTACACCTTGAACTTCTAGATGGCTGATAAGTTTTTGAAACCTATCATATGCTTTATCTAATCCTTCTGTGTCAGATATAGAAAAGTTTTCAAATTGTTGCTTCAAGACATTCTTTTGCATCTTTTTAGATTTAACATTGCCGCCAAACCTACTCTTGATAGCAGCCCACAAAGACTTTGCATCCTTAATTGTATGGAACCTCAGTTGATACTCATCAGGTATAGCCAAAAGCAGAATGCTTTTAGCTTTTCTTTCTTTTTGTCTTGCCAATATAGCTTGAGCAGTCTTTAGAGGTACTTCAGTTTTAACACCATTCTCATCTTTTGTTGTTTGTACAGGTTTATCACCATTCATGATTACTTGCCATAAGCCATAATCTGTGTTTGTGAGGTACTGATCCATCCTCATGCTCCAAAGGGTATATTCACCCATCTTGAGCATATGAAGTTTTATAGTAGATATCATTTGAGGAGATTCTACTGGTGCCATTTGTGGTATAGGTTCTTTACCAGACATCATGTATTGTAGGTAGAGATCTGGAGCTGAATGAGTTCTTCTTAATCAGAGTTTCTCTACAAGCTCTGATACCACTTGTGAGTCCCAATGAATAGATCTTCTTAGCTTGTTAAAGCTTAGTTAACTTGGATAAATCCAAACTAACTATGTGAGAAACTATAATTATGAATACTACAAGTTATGCAGAATCTAACTTGTAATACTAAGAAGAACAATGTAAACAAAACTTTGAATATATATTGATTGCAAAATATTCTACCTAGGTTATATAATAACTAACTATGAAAACTTGTATATTGCTTATCTCTAACTATGTCGTAGGGTTCCTTTTATACACTAAGGAAAACCCTAATGGGCTTATAAAACACGTCAAGTGATCATGCATATCTATTCCTAATATAACTCATGCATATCACTTTAGCAGTACTAACTATTATACTAACAGTACTAACTATACTGGCAGTACTAACAATGTACTGGCAGTACTAACTAACTATAACTAGCAGTACTAACATACTTAGTCATTTTTCTTGAATAAGCTTGAGCAGTACAAAATTGTATTGGCAGTACTAACTTATGTGTTGACAATACTAAGTATGTAGACATTTAATTCCCAACACCTAGGTCAGACCGTCATGACGGCGTCACCAATAACATGCGACGCCATCACCATGACATTTTTTGCGAAGTTGTAAATTTTCTTGTTCTGAACGCGTAGGCTGTTGAATCGTCAAAATCTAAGTTCATATGAAGGAGTTATGATCAAAACAATATCTGGTATTTCACGCGCGCGTTAAATGGTATTCTTAATCTCGTGATACTGAATATTCTAGAGTTCCTTTGGGTCATCCATATTCTGACGGCGTTACCAATGTACTGACATCGTCGCTTCGTAAATCATGACGGCATCGCTTTATGCTTGCGACGCCGTCTCCACGCACTGTAAGCAAAATCTTCAAGAGATTTTAGAGTAGGTCCGTAGTCTTGTCTGTTTCTTCTTCAAATGAGCCCAAGTCAAGTGTATTTCCTCCAATGCTAAATACCTGAAAAGGAACGATTAAGTACCTATTTTCAGCATAAATTCACGATTTAAGGGGTTAAATGACCCCGAAAAAGTGTATAAAATGACACCTCGTCAATACCAAATAAGCATAACATTATTTTTAACTAAGTATTTAAAACGAAAACAATTTAATTATCTAAGATTAGGATTAGGAATTATGGAACATATTCTATAAACCATTATTTTGCTTTCTTTCTATAAGTGATCATAAGTGGACTTCGAATATAAAGATGATTATTATTCAAACGATAATTAATCTCATTATTCTATCCAATTACAAATGTTCGAAATATGAAGATGGAGTCGAGATTAGAATTTATCTAGATAACAGAAATATCAATAAAACGACCATAGATATTTTCCGAGTCTACATGTTTAACTATTTTTAGTTATTACATGAAATTACGAAATTGATTATAAGACGAAAAGAATAATCATCGAATTGAAATTCACATTTGTATTGAAGATGCTTTGTTACGTCTAAATGTTCATAATGCTTGTGTTATTAGCAATGGTCAAAAATATTCTAAAGGCTAACACACTCCTAGTAGGATTGACATTGTTGAAATTTCATGGGAAATTCTCGACAACTTCCATGTTACGCTCAAAACTTGGAGGTCGAATCCGAAAGTTCAAACCAAGAAACCTTATAACATATATAAGCTTCTCCCATTACTAAAAAGTTAACACCATCGCCTAAATAACGGGAAATCATGTTCTGTCTGTTTTCAGACAACAGTGCGACCTACAGATCCTCTTTAAGGGAGATCCGTCATTGATATAGGTAGATTCGTCCGTGGTCATCAAATTTGAATATTTAGTTTTGTCATTTTGCATTTGTCTAAGGTCTAACACACATGTAAATAACCTTTAGTGCATCATAATTTCTACAATGAAATATTTACAATATCTATTAAGGTAAATAACCTTAATTAGATTATTTTAAAAAAAGATATGCAAATGTGCATTCTTAGAACGCTTTAAATGTAGCATATTCCACATTGTCACACTTAAGTATACTCCTAAGTTCTAGAAGACTCAATCTTGTTTAAACTCACGACATCTTGCTTGTTGTCTTATTTAACCCTAGAATTCTACACATCATGATTAGGATTATGAGAACCGGAATTGAAACATATTAGTTGAGTCATATTGGCCAAGTATTAGTAGATAATTCAAATTTCATCTTTGCTACACTTCATTAGGAAAATGCGGGAATTCTATTTTATTCTAAAATAAGAATGACTACTAGAGAATCTATTGCACTAGAAATTCAATTTAACCTAACGGTTGAATTGATTCCGGGAAGGAAGTTGGATTCGTGGTATAACCTGTAAAAATGGTCGTGTTTAGCCTCAATTGAGCACCACTAGTGATAGTCTCATATTCATTCTCTAACTTGATTAAATGGCTCTTTCTAAATATGCCTAATATTAGTTTACATTAATGAACTTTGTATTTCATTAGGATTGCTTATTAGTCAAGTAGTAATTAGGATTGTCTTTAGTCAATCTAGACTACTTGCACCTCGTATATGTATTGTTGTGATTTTAAAATGTTAACTTGTTCTCGTGAAATATGATTATATTATCTTTATGCTATTTTGATACTCAATGATTACTTACATAATTTTTGAATGCATAACTATTTAGATGGTTTTGCTTTTGGTTAGCAATCCCGGTTTAACATCTAAAAGTTATATTTATGATACGTGTTATTAAATGCTAAATGTTAACATGTTTTGTATGATATATATGTATGTGACGTAACCATTGTTTTATGTGAGCTTTTATATGATCTACGTGTCATTCCTGTGACCCATACTATATCATTAGGTCAGTCTATCAAGATAAACATATAGACGTCACATAGTCTTGTACATCAATATATTTGATTGTTATGATTAATACACTTAAGTGACTAGTTCTTTAAGTTTAAGGTAATTGTTTTCGTGTCCACTAAAATTTATCAAGTACACATGCATAATCGTCTTAATCCCTAAGGATTTTAGTTTAGATCACTTTGATCATTATCTTATTTATTTACTTGATTCTTTTCTTCATGAAACACGTTTTATGTCCCTCGTCGTAAACGGTCAAATACTCAAAACTCCCCATAGTAAATCGTTCCCACTCCTTTGTTACTATATCAACCGTCTCATATCTCTAGGGATCCGATCCTTAACTATAAACGGTTATATCACTAATTTTTCATACCTATCTAATTACATGAAAACCTAAATTACACCTCTACCACTATATAGATGGCTAATATCTTCTCTCTACCATCTCCGCTACCACCTTTAAGATAATCTCATACCTCATCATGTGATTGTTCTATGAACATTAACAATGCTTGAGAAGAGCTACGTAACTTCACGGTTAAAGATCGTCGTATGCTAACCATCATCCCTCTTGACATTGTCAAGCTCATAGGTTCCGTCATCTTTTGTTTTCTTCTTTATTTATTTTTATTATTCGACACGTTATGTCCGGATGAGCACGAATTAAGTGGGAGGGAAAACACACTCGTTCATATATAGTCTTTCACCAAAAATTCTTAAGAACTCACAAATGTGATTCTTATTCCCTAAAAACCAACTCACAAGAACACTCAACTTTTATTCTAACACATAAGTACACAACGTTTACATAACCCACAATTGGTTCTAATCACTTGCCCTAACTTCACCATTAAGATCAATACCTCCTCAAGACAAGAACACTTTACTCTTTTGAATATCCTCATTACTAGAACCTTCAACCCTTAAGTCAACCTTACAAGAACGTCATCTACCACACACTCAAACCTTACAACTACAATCTACTCTTGATGGTAATAGATAGTTTGTGAACCATTAATACTTTAACACAAAACCTTGTAAGTATACTTCACTCTTGATTGTTGATGTGTCGTTGTGTGGTGTATATATTTATGATTTAAATTTTTAATTTATATTTTGCCGACTTAACTAAAAACAACACTTTAACAGGCAGTGTACTCGGTCGATGGTAGATTCGTGGTAAGTAGGGTGTCGAACACTTAAAGCGAGGTTAAATCTCTCAATTTATTTATATTTTGGTTATCTAATCTAAGTTAATTCTAATCTAAGTCAAACCCATGCTAATCCTATGTTAGTTCTAATCCTAATTTTAACAGGTAAAAAGGGGGTTTCAGCTTGAGAGACTGGCACGGGTTTGGTTGGTGACTACAATCAATTCAAGACACTTTAACCCACGCAAGAAAATTAACAGAAGATAAAAGAGCGGTCGAGCCTTATGATAGAAAATCGTATTAGCCATCATTAATCCGATTAGAAGTTGGTTTGTTTATTCAGTGCAATGATTACTTATCTCGAAGAGGCATATCATTCTTAGACTTAGGCAGGACTTCATCCTAAGACTTAGACACATTAATTCTGTTACAATTAAAGCATCGGCATAAAGCATCCTTATTTGCTGATTATAATCTATCTTAGGGATTAAAGAAATGGTGATCTTGTTAAACCCTAGCTCATAGAGACTTTACCCACTTAATGCTTAATGACAATTTATACTCTAGTAGTCCACTTGTCCTACTATCCAATGGAATCAGAACATTACTTGTTGAATTATCTAGATTCACCTACTAGTCAACATGTTCAATAAACCAAAGGCAGCTTCTTAGCACGAAGCGTATCCTTAGCACGATTTTAGAAGGACAATACTTGTGATCTAATGATTCTAGATGCATAAATCACTATATGGAGAGCTGTCCCGGCATCTAGATTACTTGGTCCGTATCACTAGATCCAATTTAATGATAGGTCGCATACAAAAGCACGTAAACAAGTATGAATTGATAAACATAAACAAGCATTCAACGATAAATTAAGCAATCGAGATATAAACAAAACCAAACATTTAGATCTTCATAATAATGGCTAATACCTAAAGGTATTAGCCTTCAAACATCATAATTAATACAAGAGTAATTATTTTAGCCAAGGTAAACTAACCGAGTTAACGAATGATACCAAACACTGAACGATTACAAAAATATAATAAATTACACATTGTCTTCTATGGATTGGAATGCGTTTCAAGACCTCTTCTGCTCTTTTTCTTCTCTAAAAATCGAATTTTTGTGATTTAGGTATCGAGAATATGATTTAGCACACTTAAAACTCAATTTTAAGTTTTCTATTTATACTGTCTGGAAGTCGGTGCGATATGGCGTCTTATTTCATGCCGGAGTATTAAATTTCAAAGTGAATGGTCATCGCGTCAAGCATTACTTTGGAGGGAACATACCACACTTGGTAGTTCCAGATCTCCAAACTTTCCCCAAGGATCAATAAATCCTTGTGATGGGTCAAGCATCGCGACCCTAAACAAGCGCTTCGTGGGAGGCACCCCATGCTTATCCGTAGTGTTAAATAAGTGTTTTGTGTTGTTGTGTAAAATAGCTTATCTTTTCCATTACCCGTGTTTCCTTGTTGTTGTTGCTTATTGTCCAGGATTGCCCGGATTGTGAAGACTCTCAGTTTTGTCATTCATCAAGAGTTTCACATCCTCAGCTTCATTTGGGAATCCGATATCCTAATCTTATCGACTAACGTTTTATCTTTTGGCATACCTCATAAATGGCCTTAGGATTAATGTAGTACCCTTCAAAACATCGAGGACGATGTTTAGTTCTAGTTTGGGGGGGTATCTTCGATTTGATTGTTGCCTGCAGCATTGTTACCACGTAAACCCGTTTTTACCACCAAAATACCAAAAAAATGAAAAAATTGAAAAATTTTCAATTTTTTTGGTATTTTGGTGGTAAAAACGGGTTTACGTGGTAACAATGCTGCAGGAAACAATCAAATCGAAGATACCCCCCCAAACTAGAACTAAACATCGTCCTCGATGTTTTGAAGGGTACTACATTAATCCTAAGGCCATTTATGAGGTATGCCAAAAGATAAAACGTTAGTCGATAAGATTAGGATATCGGATTCCCAAATGAAGCTGAGGATGTGAAACTCTTGATGAATGACAAAACTGAGAGTCTTCACAATCCGGGCAATCCTGGACAATAACAACAACATGGAAACACGGGTAATGGCAAGTGGAAATTAAAATTATCATCGGACTTTCATTCAAGTGACTACGATAAGTATTGAATTTCATGAAAGTTCCACTCCGATGAGATACATCCGGCCTAGAAAAATGATACTTTTGAAATGCCGGGATCAAATATGGTGTCTTCATCCCCACAGGAGAGAAGATAAGGTGGAATAACGGGAATGAAAAGAAATGGGAGAAAGATCCATACAACATAAGCGAAAATGGATTCACTAGAAGGTATGAAATCTAACTCAAGGGTGGGCAAAACATTAAGCACATGAACTCTTGGTTCGCTTTCTTGGAAAATATTTCCCACCACATCCATTGTAAGATTGCCCAGCTCGGGCTCAATCTTAAAGCAGAAACGATCATACTCCGGTGGAGATATGATGTGAGCAAGTTCATCGTCACTCTCAATACCTGGTGGTATTAGATCCGTCCATCGAGCAAGAACAAGTCAATCTCCTCCATAAGAGAATCATTATCCGCAACGGGGATATGAGATGGAGGGAGAGATTCGATAGCATTAGAATTGGCTTGAAGAGCTTCCGGAGGTCGAGGAGAAGAGTTATCGTAGAGCAAACTTTCCAAAAATAGAATATCACCTTCCGGGTTAAATTCAACTTCCTCAATTTCTGGTGGAATTGATTTAGGAAGGATGAGTTCATCGGCGAACTCATTGAAAAGAGAATCGATCTTAGGAGAAGAATCAATCGAAATGTCTCGATTTAGCATGGATTCTAAAAGATCAGATTCAGCATCAAAAGAATCAATTCCCGGTGGAATTGAATGGATGCCTTCCAACACCTCATCATTAATTCGATCTACCTTAGTCGAAGCAATTTCTTCATCAAGATCAAAGAGAGGATTAGAGAAAATGATAAAATTCTCTTTTGGAATGTCCTCCTCAGAAAATGACTCATCACTTGAGGTAAAATCTTCATCGATATCGAAGAGAGGGTTGGAGAAAGTAAAATCATGATTCTTCGAAGAATCGTCATATGGAGGCAAATCACACTCATCGTCGGAAAAATCCTCGAACTCACTTGGGGTTGGGACAAGGTTCTCGACACTAGACTTTATGAATTCCGTACCGATTCCGTTGCGAATAGTGTAAAGATGCTTCTGCCCCCAAACTTAGGAGTTAACGGGCGCTTTGGTTTGTGATTCGGGTGTGAATGCAATGGTATAATCCTCGTCATCATCATTATTACATTAGGACGAGAGGGGCGATTCCAAGCCGGAGTATTGATGTACTCAGATAGCTCATCCTTATGATTTCACAATTGAACAAGTTTGCTAAGCAATTCTTGCACTTCCCTCTCGATAGAGGTGCTTAACTCAAAAAAGTTGTCCCACAGCTTTGCAATAGAAGCCTTAGGCGTTTTCCCAAAAGAGATACGATTAAACTTTTTGAGAAAGCTTTCAATCGATTTCATTAGGTCCTCTTGGGCTTGCAAAGCTTCCATGCTCATTGGTTGAGGAGGTTGATGATTGACGGAAAATTGCGGGGTTTGAAGTTGGTCAAAACCGAAAGAATGAGAGTTTTGACTATCGGTTGACTTCACTAGTCGCATGAGGACACCCTACAATTTCACAGCAAAGATTTTGCTGTTGAAGATATGCAAAATCTTGCGGTAATTGGAAATCAAGGCTGTAATCTGCTCTGATACTCATCTCACTAACTGGCTTTGAGTGTACGAAGCATGACAATATGAAGTATCGTTTTGTTCCCGCAAAATTCACACAAGATTTGCTTAGAGTGTGTGGGGTGGTGAGAGAAACTTGGAGATTGATCAAAAGAGTACGGAGTTGAAAAATCGATTTGATTTTCATTTCCATAAGTACAACTAAGACAAACTCCATCAATGAGACGACAACCGCACTGTTGGCACGTGCATGAATAACAATAAGAGTTATCCGCGTCGGGTTTCCACAGACCCTATACTTCAAAACAGAGATAAGACTATCCATCAAATTAAAAAATAAGAGGGACAAGAAAAGAATTAAACGGTTAAGAGGAAAAAGAAGATTATTTTTTTTTTGTTTTTTGGATTTATTAACAACATAATTCACAATTGGACAAAATCAGATAAGAGAACTTAAGCCAAATAATCGATCTTACTTCACGGTAGCTCTCAGAATGAAAAACGCACAGGTGAGCGGAGGAGTAGGAATAGCGCGAAGCTTATTTCCTTTTGGTCTAGTTCATAGTAACCACCCACCTTATACCCACTTTAATAGTTGTTTTATCAAAATGAGGTGAGCCCGATATCGTAAGTGATACGAAGGCAAGTTTTAAATCTTTAGTTCGATTTGGAACTCAGTAGTCACACGGAACTTAATATATAATACCTCAGTGGAGAAATATTATATTGGAGTATTTTACCAATTAGGAATTTTTATTATTTTTTTTATGACAAATTTTTTTTATTTTTTTTATTTTTTTTTTTATTTTTATATGATAATATAATTAATAAAAAAGAAAAGAAAAAATTTTGTGTTTTTAATATGATATACTAATAATAAGACAAGTTCAATCAAAGTCGGATAATAATCGTATCAAATGGCCGTCCCCGGCAACGGCGCCAAAAATTGATTCGTTTTTTAGTATGTATATATAAAACAACTCAAATGCAAATCTCAACCAAATGCCCTTGACCAAGGCAAAAGGTCAAAATCTACACAAAGAGATTAAATATATAAGAATCAATAATAAAAAGATTCCGGAAGAGATATTCCCGGGTCGTATGTCCCAACGAGGCTGCAATTGAAAGTTATTTCCTGTTTGAAGGAGGAAATTGAAGATGAAGAATATATGATGGAAACACTGATATAATTACAACAAAATTAATTAAATAAAAACCTAATTTAATCTACTGGTCGAAACAACAAAGTGAAAAATGGGGATCTTAAAAATTACGGGAAACAAAATTAGTTATAGGGAAATCCTAAAATTAAATCTATACTAAAATACGGGGAACAGAATCAGGTATCGGGAAACCTAAATATTAAAAATTAAGAAAATAAATGCTAAATTAAATTAAAAATCAAAATTAAATTCTAATTAACTTAATTTGAAAAATAAAGAAAACTAGAACTAAAACGGAGGTCGTTTGAATGCTAAACGAAAAGAAACGGTAAAACGCACCCGGTAAAACGGGTCTAAGACTGAAATTTAAGAAAAATAAAGCCTACACTAAATTTTATATTTTTCCTAGACACTAAATGACAAAAGAAAATTTTGTAAAAAAGAAAAATATTTTTTTATTAATTTTTGGATTTTTTATGAATTTTTAAAGATTAAAAACTAATTAAAACTAAGTAAATAGAAAAAGACAAAAAATAAAAGTTATAAAAATTCTAAAAAAATAAAATTAAATAAAGAAAAAGTTAACAATTCTAAAAATATAAAAATGCCCAAATTTTACTGTTTATATAAAAAGTAATTAAACTAATTAAATCTAAACCTAATTTAAATTAATTAAATTAAATAAACTAACTGTGGTTAACTTTGGGGACTAACAGTGAAAAGGACACAAGGACAAACGGGGTAACAGGCTAACTAACCACAGGGACTAACAGAGGTAACTACAAAAGAAGAAATTACACAAATGGTCCCTGAAGGAGAACCCGATTACAAATTAAGTCCTAACAGCTTATTATGCAAAAGTCAAAGAAGCAAAGTTATTAAGGGGCTTGAGGGGAGTATTTTTCATAAAAGGTGCATAAGCTCAAGTGAGCTTAATAAGCCAGAAATGTAGCTTAATGGGGCTGCAGAACTTAATAAGCTTATGAGCTTATTTTACTTTCTTATTGGGATATAAGCTAATAAAATAAGTTTATAACTATAGGGGACCAATAAATGAGGCTAGGGATCCTAAATAAGCTAAGGTCACTAAAATAAGCCCTAAAATAAGCTAGAAATGATTTAAGCTAAATTAACAGTTTTAATATAAAACAGAAATAATGCTACTTTAAGGGCTAAATAAGCTATACTAGAGGGTGAGTTAAGCTAAGAAATTTTGGGGAATTAAAGGGGAACTAATAAGCTACAAGAAAAAGCAAAAATAACCTAGGGCTTAGAATCAAATAAGCTAGAAAAAGGGGCTGAAATGAGGTGCTCAGCACCAGGTAAATGCAACAGTGCTAGGGGGCTTTTTAGCTTATGAAAATATCTCTTAAGAGCTTATTGGCCAAAAACTAAATACAAACAGAGAAAAGGCATGTAAATTAAGCTAGTTCCAAAATTTGGAATCTTAGGAAACAATATAAGCTGCTGAATTTGTGGCTTTTTACAAAAAGGAGGTTTCTAAAATAAAATAGCAACGGCCAAATTTTGTGACTTAAACTACGGTCAAAAAAAACCCAAAGTGGTGGGGGGGGACAGCAACAAGGTTGGTTTATTTGGCTAGAAACACAAACAACAAGCACACAAAAGTATGCTTAAGCTGCATAAGCAGCTTGAGCCTTTAAGCTCCAATTTAACTATTCCAAATTTGACAGAATATAGCAAGGCCACTAAAAACTAATTTTTACAACTGAACATGTGGGTTTAAGTGGCTTGATTACCCCTACACACTCAGCCAAAGTTGGCTGAGTGAGCTTGACCCACAACAACACCCATATGACCCATTTTGGGTCTAAACCAAACACCCCCTTATTTATATAAAAATCGATTTTTTAACTGAATTTTGGTGAAATAAGGGTAAGAAAGGTGATTACACATGATTTTAATAACTCTTAACAACATTTTTTAAACAAGTTAAACAGAATTAAACAGCATAATGATGGCTTGAAATTTTGACAATAGCAATTTTCTCAAAAAACTCTTAACTTTTATTAAACTGCAAGTATTACAACAAAAACTTAGAAAATAACTGAATACAACAATTTAAAAGCAATCTTAATTAAATCTTACACTAAGGAAAGTAAAAACAAGATAAAAAAATGGTGTGTGGTGGTTCGGCTTGCTCTCTCTTCTTTTATAGCAGCTCAAAGCCGTGTTGCTCATGGGATAAGCTGGTTTGTGAGAGTAGGAGAAGCTTCCAAGGTAAATCCTAGCCCTTCTTTTGGCACTCTCATCTTAGCCATTGATGGGGGTGCTCGGGTTGTGTGATTTTGGCAGGGAAAGGGTTATAGGGTTGGGGTTGAGTGGGGAAAGGTGAGGGATAGCTGTAGAGGTGTACTGGAGAGGTGGTATGGCAAGAAAAACCATGGGAAATGGCTGTTTGAGTTTTGGCGGGTACGATGGTGTGGTTGCAGGGTTTAAAAGAAAGCTTTGGGGAAGAGGGCCAACCACTAGTCCCTCCATCTCTTTCTCTCTTTCCAATTTTCTATTTCAGCCCTTTTTTAGTTATAAAAGAAGTTTAGAAAGTGTCTAATATGGTCCCTCCGTTTTATAACTAAAAGAAATAGAGGTTTTGGTTATTTACAAAAATGGTCCCTGCTGTTTATTACTAAAAGGGTAAAAAAGGTTTTTGGAAAATTACAATTTCAGCCCTTGTGTTTGTTTAAACCTTTTTTTTTCGTTTTAAAACACACTTTTAAAACTTGGGCATTTCGGACCCTTTCTTTATTTTTTTCATTTGTAATTATATAAACAAAGTTTTAAAATTTACATTTTTGGTCCTTGTGTTTTATAAAAAAGGATTGTGGGCTTTTGTTGGGCTTGGGCTTGTATTGGGCCCACTGGGTTTGGTTATTGGGCTTTTTCAAGCCCAATAAGGTTATGGAGTGGGTTTTGTGTGTACAATGGCTGAGATTGGCTGTAACTGGGGCTAGGATCGGGCCTTCAAAGTCTTCACAGTCTTTGTCCCAATTGATCGTTAAGTTCGTTAAGTTGGAGCTTTCGATGATCACCCGCGGTTTTGAGATCGAAGTTGGCATGCTTAAGAGCCCAATATGCCTTGTGTTCTAGCTCAACTGGTAAATGACACGATTTTCCATAAACTAGCTTGTAGGGCGTGCATCCGATTGGAGTCTTGTAAGCGGTTCGGAATGCCCACAATGCATCGTCTAACTTGTCTGACCATGAGGCACGGTTTTCTCCTACCGTCCTTTCTAAGATTCTTTTAAGTCCACGATTCGTCACCTCGACTTGACCACTAGTTTGAGGGTGGTAAGCGATAGAAAGACGATGTGTGACACCATATTTAGACATAACTTTATCAAATTCGTCGTTATAGAAATGGGTCCCATGATCGCTTATGATAGCTCTCGGTGCACCGAATCGAGAGAAAAGGGATTTCAAAATTTTGACAACTACTCTAGCATCGTTGGTGGGGAGCGCCTTGGCTTCAACCCATTTGGAAAGATAATCGACGGCTACAAGAATATATTTGTTTCCTCTCGATGACGGAAAAGGTCCCATAAAATCAATACCCCATACATCGAAAATTTCACAAACTTGGATAGCATTTTGAGGCATCTCATCTCGATGTGAAATTTTGCCTTGTCTTTGACATGCATCACAAGATTTGATCAATTCGTAAGCATCCTTATAAATCGTAGGCCAAAAGAAACCGGCATCAAATACTTTCCGAGCGGTGATATTAGCACTATGATGGCCCCCGGTGGGTCCTTCATGACAAGCCTTGAGAATTTCAAGAGCTTCTTGGCCAAAAACACATCTACGAATGATTTGATCCGCACATTCTCTAAAAAGGTAGGGATCATCCCAAAAGTAATGTTTTACATCCTTGAAAAACTTTCTCTTTTGTTGAGTTGACATTCCTTTGATGAGAAAATTCCCCGCGTGGTAATTTGCTATATCGGCAAACCACGGGGTACTTTGATTATCATGAGACGTCACCGAATTCAATGTTTCAAGAGGAAAGGTTTCATTAATCTCCTTAGGATCAAAAACATTCTCATATGGGTTTTCAAGACGAGAGAGGTGATCGGCTGCATAGTTTTCAGCTCCTTTGGTATCAATCACTTTAAAATCGAATTCTTGGAGGAGTAAAACCCATCTAAGCAATCTTGCTTTGGCATCTTTCTTGTTGAAGAGGTATTTCAAAGCAGAATGGTCTGTGTAAACAACACTTTTATTCATGATAAGATATGATCGAAATTTCTCAAAAGCGTATACTACTGCAAGCATCTCTTTCTCTGTTGTTGTGTAATTTGTTTCTGCTTCGGTCATCGTTTTGCTCGCGTAATGAATTGGTCTAAAATGCTTCTCAACCCTTTGCCCTAGAACCGCACCTATTGCATAATCACTTGCATCACACATGATTTCAAAAGGTTGGTCCCAATTTGGAGCAATGAGAATTAGAGCTTCGGTTAACTTCTTTTTTAGAGTCTGAAAGGCTTGAAT
Source organism: Tanacetum coccineum (assembly GCA_026074375.1). Lineage (NCBI taxonomy): Eukaryota > Viridiplantae > Streptophyta > Magnoliopsida > Asterales > Asteraceae > Tanacetum > Tanacetum coccineum. The sequence continues at coordinate 25,179 of BQNB010031928.1, read as the reverse complement.
GCAATCTTCCGAGAAGATAAACGGGGTGTTTTTCTCAAGAAGGTGGGTCATGGGTCGAGAGATCTTTGAAAAGTCTTTGATGAATCTTCGGTAAAAACCAGCATGCCCGAGAAAACTTCGAATTCCCTTAACGGTAGTTGGGTGAGGTAGCTTAGAAATCACATCGATCTTAGCTTTGTCGACTTCAATTCCTTTCTTCGAGATCTTATGTCCGAGTACGATACCTTCTTTCACCATGAAATGGCTTTTTTCCCAATTTAGAGCTAAGTTGGTGTCTTCACACCGTTTAAGCATTTTTTCTAGATTGGTGAGGCACGTAGAAAAAGAATTTCCAAAAACCGAGAAATCATCCATGAAGACTTCCATTGTCTTTTCAATCATGTCATGGAAGATTGCCATCATACACCTTTGAAACGTGCCTGGTGCATTGCATAAACCAAAAGGCATGCGGCGATAAGCAAACGTTCCGTATGGGCAGGTGAATGTGGTCTTTTCTTGGTCATTTGGATCAATTGGAATTTGGAAATAACCCGAGAAACCGTCGAGGAAACAATAGTACTCATTTCCTGCGAGTCTCTCAAGCATTTGATCCATGAACGGCAAAGGGAAATGGTCTTTTCTTGTAGCTTCGTTCAACTTACGATAATCTATGCATACTCTCCATCCTGTTACAAGTCTTGTCGGCACTAATTCGTTATCATCATTGGTTACTACGGTCATTCCTCCTTTCTTTGGTACACAGTGTACTGGGCTCACCCAAGGACTATCTGAGATTGGGTAGATCAATCTAGCGTCAAGAAGTTTTTCAACCTCTTTTTTAATGACATCATGGATCTTTGGATTAACCCTTCTCTGATGTTGGACCGCTGGTTCATAGTCGTCTTCCATTAGAATTTTATGAGAATAAAATTCCGGGTTAATACCCTTAATGTCAGAGAGCTTCCAAGCAATTGCTTGCTTTCGGGATTTAAGAACCTTTATGAGAGCGGTCTTTTCATCATCACTCAAATCTTTGGCAATTATGACAGGCAACTTGTAATGTGTATTCGAGATAAGGTGGCAAGTCCTTAAGTTTAACCTCGGGAGGTTCATCGATTGAAATTCGGCAGATTTACAAACTTTAAGCTCTTTCTTGATTTCTGGTAAGTAATTTCCTTGATTTAGTGACGGTGAAGGATCACTATTGAGAAGAGATTCGAGAAGAAGAATGTCCCCTCTGGGTCATAATAAGCTTCATCAACTTCCGGTGAAGTTGGATCATCGGCTATAGCAAGAAAAGTATCAGCTTCTTCCAAAAGTAGAAAATCACTATCCCCGAAAGGAGTGAGAGTCGGAGAAGAATTTGAAACAATCAGATCATATCCGGGAGAAGGATTGCCATAGGCAACTGAGTCGGAAAAATCTAAGACTTCTTGTGAGTATTCTTCACACGTAACATCAATAAGATCAACTTTCTTCAATGATTCAAGATTGTTGTACGAAATAGAAGGCGTATCACCACATTTAAGGGTTAAAGATTGATCATCATTTCTAAGTGTTATCTCTCCTTCATACATATCAATTAAAGCATGAGCCGTCCTAAGAAAAGGTCTCCCGGGTATCAACGGTACTCAAGGATCGGCTATGAAATCAAGAACAACAAAATCGGCCGGAAAGTAGAATTTTCCTACCTTGACAAAAACATTTTTGGCTACACCGGTTGGTTGGGAAATTGTTCGGTCGGCTAATTCTAACACCATTTTGGTATCATTTAGGCCCGAGAGTCCAAGCTTTTTCCAAATGGAAAGAGGCATGAGATTTATGCTAGCACCTAAATCGGCTAGGGCTAAGCAATTATCAAACTCCGAAAAATCACATGGGATAAGAAATCGACCGAGGTCACCTAGCTTCTCCGGAAGCTTTTTGAGGACAACCGCACTATAATTTTCATTTAAAGGTGTCTTGGTTAACTCTATTAACTTGTCTTTGTTATTAAGCATCTTTTTGAACATAGGAGCAAACTTTGGCATATGAATGAGAGCGTCCGCGAAACTTAGCTCAAAGTGAAGATTACGGAAAATTTCCATAAACTTAGAAGCTAGGATATCATCCTTTTCACGGAGTTTCTCTTTTGCAAGTCTTGAAGGGTAAGGCAAACTAGTCTTAGTCTTTTGAGTAACGAGAGGCTTATTGGCTGGTTATTTGTCTTGGTTTCGATCTTGGACCAAAGGAGGTTGGATGTCTTCGATGCTAGGTAGCTTTGTATCCTTTGTCACCTCAGTTTCCTTTTCCACCACCGGCGGTGGAATTGGAGGTCTGTCATATGAGGCACCACTTCGTGTGGTAATGGCCTTGGCTTCGTTCCTAGGGTTTGGAATGGTATTGCTTGGTAACGAACTTGAACTTGAAGCTTGGTTGGTATGATAGTTTTGCATGAAACTTAGCATCATCTTTTGAAAATCATCTTGTTTCTTTTGAAAATCATCTTGTTTCTTTTGAGAATCATTGTGACTTCTTTGAAAACTATCAAACTTCAATTGCAAATTATTCATGTTCGCATCATTAGCCTTAGCATAACTCTCAAAATCCGTTTTAAAAACACCTTGAATTTGTGAAACGGGAGGTAAAGCTTGATTAACCAAAGGTTGATTTGTTGGTGGTTGGTATGGTGGGGCTTGATAAACGGCTCCTTGATTGTTTTGACGGTTTTGGTTGAAATTGCCTCCACGGTTTTGATTCGAATTGAAATTGTTTCCTTGATATCGGCTTTGGTTTCCTTGGTTGTTTTGAACATTTGGTTGATTAAAACCGGGTGGTCTCATTTGGTTTGCCAAATTAGGAGGATTTCTTTGAACAAAATTGCCAACGGCGGCGGTTTGTTGGAATTGATGAATGTTATCATGAAAAACGGGAAATTCATTCCTTGTTAACGGACAATTGTTGAAATTATGATTTGAACCACATGTGTTTAAAACAAACCTTCCTCGACAGCTTTGACGGTAGCAGGAGTCGATGTTTTTCACTAACCGCTTTCTCTAAACGGCTTATTCGAAATTCATTTTGTCTTCAAGTAAGGCCGGCCATATGTTGATCACGAAAGAAGTAATTAGAAGGTGAATAAGTGAAAGAAGGATAATTCGTAATCGCTCTGAATCATTCGGACGACTTCTTGAATAACTCACTTTGGGATTTACATTTTCGATTATGGGCTAAACCTTCTCGATGCATCTTTATCTAGAAAATTGCCACCCGCAGCGGATCTAAGGCATCTTGATCAATGGTTATTCAAAGAATAAATAGACTATCAGTGGTTGTAATTCCGAGAAACCAAGATGATGGACATTGACTAAGAATTCTTGAAACGTTCTCAATGCTTCGATTGAAGTTTCATTCGTTCATGTAGAAAGTAGTGATTTTATTCGAATGTGAAGTTGTTTTCAAATGTGAAAAAAAAAAAAAGAAAGAAATTGGTTTTGAATTTACGAGACAAGATCACCCACGAAAGAATTTATCTATAGGTCCATATCTAGCCAATCTCGGGCTTCACCGTCTAGAGGAGAAAGGGAAAAAGCAAAAGCTTATTGAAGGTTCGAACTTCGGGATGGTCTAAAAACTTTGAAGTGACTTTGTTGAAAAATCAAGATGTTATGAGGTGTCATGTCTACCCGTGTAACTTATTGCTTTGCACAAGGTTGATCAAAGGTTGTTTAAGCTCAAAATTGTTTGCATTTATCGGTGGAACAACAATTGCATCTTCGTATCCCTCGATGGGAGCTTGTAGCATTTGAGCCATGGTACGATTGTCGGCCATTGGAAACTCGGGTTCCTCAACAATAACCGTTGTTAATTGTTGTTGTCGACGATTTCGATTACGAGCTTGAGATCGAGTGCGCATGCACTAAAAATAAAGAAATTAAAAAGAAAACAAAAATTACACTAATTTTTTTGGATTTTTGGATTTTTTTTTTTACAATCAATTTTAAACGGATACACGGAAGACAACTTAAAACCAAATAATCAACTTACTTCACGGTAGCTCTTAAAAATTTCTTCTTAAGGTGAGCCGTATTTCGTAAGTGACACAAATGGCAAGTTTTTGAATCTTTGGTTCGATTTGGGAACTTTTCAAGTTCACCGGAACTTATTTATGATAATACCTCAATTGAAGGTATTATATGTTGGTGTTCGTTTACCAACTTTGTGTATTTTATTTTATTTTTAAGGACAATTTTTATATTTTTGATTTTTTTTTATGTTTATATGATAATTATACTAAAAAGAAAAAGAAAATATATTCTTACTTTTTAAATATTTTTTTTTTTGAATTTTTTATATATAACAAGAATGAAACTTTCGAGGACGAAAGGATCTTCAAACCAACTCAACAAACGAAAACGAAGGAATCTTTAACACAAATCCCCGGCAACGGCGCCAAAAACTGATGTTAATAGTTTTATATACTAATAAAATATATAATATAATACCACAAGAGCAATTAAGAAAATTCCCTAAGGAAAATTCACTCTTAAAAGATATATATAATATATAATACGTATATTTAACCGGGAAGTATGATCACCCGGGTCGTTTCCCCAACGACTTGTGAAATTGAAACCACGTTTTAGCTCGGATTATGATTTGAATGAGAGAAAGGATATTTTTGATTATCTATAACTACTAAATAAAAGCAACAATTAAAATAAACAATTAAAAGCAATTAAACACTTAAACTAATTAACGGGAGCAAAAGAAATGCGACAATTAAGCAAATACACTAAAATTAACCCCTAAAAATGCAAACTTAATTTCTAAACCTAAAATAGGACAAAAGAAAATTTTAAGAAAAAGAAAAACATTTTTTTGATTATTTTTGAATTTATTATGAATTAAAAACTATTTTAATCTAATTAAATCCTAAAAAATAGCAAATTAAGTACTAAAAATTTAGAAAAATGATTTTTAAACTTAGAAAAGTCTAAAATAACATAAAAACTCAGAAAACTATTTTTAACTATTTTTAAAATTAAAATCCTATTTTTAAACTTAAAATTAAAGGCTCAAAAATGAAAATTAAAATCTAAAAGGTGTAAAAATGATTTTACTGGATGTAAACCTAAAAGTAATTTTTATAAAACTAAAAACTATTTTTTTGTAATTTTCTGAAACTTTTTTCTATTTTTTATTGATTTTTTAATTTTTAAACCTACGAACAATCCTAGAAAATAAACTAATAATGGAAAAATTCTCAAAAAATCATGAAAAGTCCTACTAGCAACAAGGAATAAGAGAAAAATAAAACTAACCAAACAACTAATCAAATAAGCTCTAAAATAAGCTAGATAAGCTACGGCTTATAAAATGAAAAGGAAATGAAAAAGACTACTAGTATTAAATGGGGGGAAAGGTTACTGGATGAGCTATTGAAGCATATTGGTAAGACGTATGGCTTGTGAGGGAGAGGTCGTGGGTTCTAGTCTGGCAACACACCCTTTTTTGCCTTTCTTATATTTTTTTATTTTGCAAAACTGAAAACACAAAGTTGTAAATTAAGCTAGTCTAAGCAACTTTAATAAAGACAACATAAGCTTATACTCAATAATAAGCTTAAAAACAGCCTATGAAGCTGTTGTTACAGAAACTAAGGGTTTGAGCTTAAAAAGCTTTGTTGAAACTTAAAAGCTTGCACAAGCTTAAATATAAGCTCATTTTGAAAACCAAAAGCTGTTCTTAAAATCTTAGGATGTAAGGAAAACTGGAATCAAACAGCTATTTTAACACTAACACTTAAGGATATCTAACTCTAAGTTTAAAATAGCAAACTCGGAACTTACCTAGAAACTCAAAAATAAGATAAGACTAAAAGTCTTAATAGCTATGAAATAAGCTGCGCTTTTTGGAAAAACTTAATCAACCACTATTATACTACTAATCTAAAGCTTAAAATCTAATTCTATAAGATAGAAATCTAAGTATAAAAGCTAGACATTAGTTACTACTATTTTTGGTCTTTTTGAGTTTTTAATGAACTTTAAATGCTAAATGGACTAAGTAATTAAGCTAAAAACTGAAAATCAAGGCCTAAACTCTATTAAGCTATATCTATATCTAAAAGAATTAAATTTTAAAACCTAAAATCTAAATTTTCTAGCTAAGTGAAACCTATAAATGACAGCAGTGGTAACTTAGTGTTACTACTGCTGATGCAAATAGCAAAGGGCAAGCACAAAGGCAAGATACCTTAAGAGGTGATCCTTCACTTAGTCACTCTATTTGAGTGACTTTAAATTCTAATCAAGCAAGAACCAAGCCTTAGATGGCTTGGTTTAAATTTTCACAAGTGAAATCACAAGGAAAAATCCCCTGGTGTTGAGCAGATTCAATAAGCCACAAATTCATTATAAGCTCAAACTAACTTATCAATTTTATTTAAAAACTATCAAAATGCTAACCTAACTAACCAATAAGAATATCAAAGTAACTTTGACCTTTAAAGTCAAAACTCACTATAAAAACACCCTTGTAACTTTTTGACAAGAATTTGATTTAGCTTATGAATTTGAATACTATCTTAACTAAACCTTGTTACCAGATATCAAAAAGCTAATAACACACCAAATAAACACAATTCCAACAATCACATTAACTAAAAATCACGATCTACCAACTAAATACAAATAATATTTTGGTTTTTTATGAAAATTTTTAGACAGAAATTGAAAATCTAAAGATCAAATATCTAAGCTAAAATGAGAATAAAAAGCACAGTTTTTTTAGATGATAAAAGAACAAATAAGAAACAACTAAGCAATAAGAACAACTAATAAGCAAGTGAGCAAATATTAAGCTAGTACTCAAAAGGAACAAAGAATTTAAATAAGAAACTTACACAAGCATCACTAAACAAAGGCTAAAGACTTAAAGAGCAGCTACAAGCTCTAGCTTATCCAAATGGATAAGCTAGTATAAGTCTCCTTCCACATTTGACTCCCCTTCCATAAGCCAAAATCCATTTAAGCAAAGGTAATAAGGATTTAAGCTGATTTTAAGAATTAAAATATGATTAAGGTAAGTTTAAGCTCAATTACTAGCTTATAGACTAGTAAGAGCTTAATAGGAGCTTATGAACTTTTAGCTTAACAATTAAAGGAAAATGAGAGCTTATGAGTTGAAAACAGGAGAGCTTATGACAAAGTAAAACTAAATTTCATTAATGAAAGCTGAGTTACATTACTTGAAAGAAAATATTACAAAAAGCTTGAAAGGAAATTACATAATCTAAAAATGAAAATTAAGCTAAAATTAAAAGCTACTCCTAGATAGATCTGTGTGTGTGATAGGTGAGGGTATTTATAGTACTCCAGGGAAGCTTCTAGGCTGTGCCTTGCTGCACACGCTCCTTTGAATCCCCACCATTCAATCATTGGATCATTAGACTCAACCGTTAGATCAAATTATACTCACACGGATTGCCAAGCTGTCATTCTTTGATGTGACAGCTTGTGCTAGTTGTGTGAGTGATAATAGAGTAAAAACCCGTCACTCCCTGTGCTTTCTTCATAGCCACGTGGCACCCTTGCTTTAGTTAGCCAATAGGAGTGCTTGATTTGACATAATTAACCCTGCCATTTTGTTGTTGATCACTTGAATTGTCGTCCTTGACCCTCAATTAAGAAAAGCCCTATGATTTACCCTGGGTAAGTGGGGAGAACGATGAATGAATAGTGTCCATGGTTTGGCGCTCTTTTATAACTAAAACGGGGTAAAAATCGTTTTAAACTTTGGAGTATTAGCAAATATGGTCCTTGTCTTTTGTTTATCTCATTTGTAGTATTAAAAGGACTTTTGTAAATGGCATGAATGGCCCTTGTGGTTTTATAAAAGGGGTATTGGGCTAGGGTTTGGGCTTTTGTTGTGGGCTTGGACTTGGTTTTTGGTTTAAAGGTTTTCAGGTATGTTTTTTTAAGGGTTTAAGGGCCCAATAAGAGTTAGGGACTATTTGTGTAACTTTTGGAAAGTTAAGGGATTGATTTGGAACATTTGGGATTTTGTCATTTTGTGGTTGACTTCTGTTGACCCAGGGTTGACTAAAGGTTGACCAAGGGTTGACTTTTCTTGGCTTTGGCTTTGCTTCTTTGGCTTCTCTTGTGCTCTTCCGTTTCTCGTGTCCGTGCTTGTTCGATTTTGGCGGTTTTCTTGTGATTTTTGATATATCCGTACCTGCACACACAAAACACAAAAACAAGTATATTTTTGCCATTTTTAGTCTGTTTTGGGTCATTTAGGGTCATTTTTGGTGTTAACGGATATGTGTATTTTACACTTATCAGCGTGCATGTCTATTCCGTTGTTACGACCATGTATGCATGTCTTAGCTGCCTCGTTGGTTTATGACTTTTGGTGAAAGTTATAAGGTTCCTACCTTATATTATTCTTCATCCTAACCATTGGTTAAATTCGAATAGGGATGTGATCGAACACACATGTCTATTCCGTAGTTACGGCTATGTATGTGTGCTTCAGCTGCCTTGTTGGAGGGGTACCTCTGGTGAAAGATTATAGAATGATCAACCGTAAGCCTTTTCATACAAAAACTTATATTTACCTTTATAAACTTGTTACTCCTTGGCTTTAGTGGTGGAGATGTGTATCCTTTCTAAGCTTATGATAGAATACTCATTACGACCGAGCAATTGAGCGAATTAGTTACATGTTACCACATAGATTAGTTGAGTGATTTGAGTGTTTTCATCTTCCTATTTCATGAGGTGTTTGGTTGTGTACTTGTAATAGATCGAATAAGTGCTTTAACGAAAAATATCCTTAAGGGATACATTTTTATAAACTTCTAAAGGCTACTTGAGGACAAGTAGGATTCAAGTGGGGGATATTTGATGACATCAAATAACGTCTATTTTATAGCATCATTTATCCCACGATATTAACCCATTTTGTATAGTTATTGCAAAGAATTGTTACTTAATCGTTTATATTTGAGAAATGCAGTAATTATGGAGTAATTGGTGAAAGATAGCAAAAGGCGCGCATTCTGGAGCTTAAATGAAGATATTTTGAAGATTACTGTTTTTGAAGACCAATACGCCGTATCCATCAAGGAAGATACGGCGTATCCGTGCCTGCACTCACCAAAGACCACAGAAGATTAAAGATCAATACGCCGTATCCAGAGGACTCAATACGCCGTATTCAAGATATGGAATCAATATAATATTCTGGAAGATATCAAACGTGGTCCCTACTCCAAGAAATCCCCAATACGTCGTATCCAATACATGGATACGCCGTATCCAACCGACTTCCAGACCTTATAAATAGAAAACTCAAAAACGAGTTTTAAGTGTGCTAAATCATATTCTCGATACCTAAACCACAAAAGTCGATTTTCAGAGGAGAAAAAGAGCAGAAGAGGTCGAGCAACGTATTCAATTCCATAGGAGACATCGTGTAATTCCATATACTTTTGTAATCGTTTAGTTTTTGGTATCATTCGTTAACTCGGTTAGTTTACCTTGGCTAAATTATTACTCTTGTATTTATTATGATGTTTGAAGGCTAATACCTTCGGGTATTAGCCATTATTATGAAGATCTGAATGTTTGGTATTTGTTTATATCGATTTCTTGATTTATCGTTGAGTGCTTGTTTATGTTTATCAATTTATACTTGTTTACGCGCTTTTGTATGCGACCTATCATTCAACTGGATCTAGCAAAGTGGACCAAGCGGATCTAAAGTCCGGGATAGCTCTCCATATAGTAATTTATACATCTAGAATAATAGTTACACAAGTATTGTCCTTCTAAGTCTATGTCTAGGATACGCTTCGGGCTTAACTAGTTAATTGGATATTGCCGATGGTTTATTGATCGTGTTGACTAGCAGGTGACCTAGATAATTCAACAAATATTGTTCTGATTCCATTGGATAGTTGGACAAGTAGACTACTAGTGTATAGATTGCCATTAAGCGGTAAGTGGGTAAAGTCTCTATGAGCTAGGGTTTAACAAGATCACCATTGCTTTAATCTCTAAGATAGATTATAATCAGCAAATAAGGATGCTTTATGCGGATGCTTTAATTGTGACAGAATTAATGTGTCTAGGTCTTAGGATGATGTAACGCCTAAGTCTTAAGAATGATATGCCACCTCGAGAGAAGAAATCATTGCACTTAATAAACAAACCAACGTTCTAATCAGATTAATAATGGTTAATACAGTTTTCTTATATAAGGTTCGACTGCTCTTTTATCTTTTATCTATTAGCTTGCGTGGGTAACAGTGTCTTGAATTGATTGTAGTCACCAACTAAACCATGTCAGTCTCTCAGGCTGAAAACCCCCTTTTTCCCATTAGAATTAGGATTTAGACTGACATAGGTTTAACATAGGATTAGAATAGAATTAACATAGATTAGATAACCAAGATTTTAATTAAATTGATATATTTAACCTCGCTCTCAGTGATCGACACCCTACTTACCACGAAACTACTACCGATCGGGTACACCGCTCGTTAAAGTGTTGTTTTTGGTTGAGTCGGCAAAATATAAATTTAAAACTTAAAACAATAAAATCTACACCACACAACGACACATCAAGCATATTGACATCGTTGTTTCATGTGATTAGGTTTTAACATCTTATGTTTGTGGGTTGTGTAATTATAGGTGGTACGTGAGTTCTTTAACTACTACACCACTTTTTACTTCGTAATTTATTTTGTTGTTCATAATCTCATTACACCATTTTTGTTAATTTTTAGGTTGGATACACCAACGATGGAAAGAGTACGCTGTTAGATCAGTTAACAAGGGCTAATATTCTTGCGAAGGAACGGTTGTTTGCGACACATAGAGCTAATGACTCTAACTCCAGGTTAGGACCTACTACCTTTACAACTGTATGTTTGACTTCATAACTATTTTTTTAAATGAGTATTTGAGAGACCTGATCTCCCAGGTGAACCAATGCAAACAAACATAAATGAAATCAACATGTTACTGTCGTTTGTTTGTTGACAAGTCCTTAAAGTATTATGTTAACTTATTACGGGTCAGTTTTTGGTTCGATTTTTTCAGTATGTAGTATGTAGAATGAGCACTAACGGCTTTCATATTGTATTCAGAAAGATGATTGGATACTGATTATGATCGCTTAATTTGGAGCGAGATTTGATAAAGAAACACGAGAGAGATTAAAATCGTTATCATTTAAAAAGTTAGTTCATGAAAATGGGTCAACATGGAAAGTCTAATTCTTAGCGCTCTTTAATATGCAGAATCTAAATCTACGACAACATATATGCTTGGTTTACATGCACCCTTCTAATTTATTGTATGCTTGAATATCTAGAATAATGGAAGACATGATTATATGTGTATGCCAAATACTATTAGATTGGATAATTGTTCATCTGAGTAATAGAACTAAAGGTTGCGGTTATTATCAAGGCTCACTCTGTATTTGTACTTTCATAAATATCTAATCTAGGTTGACACATACATAAATATTGAAAATTATATAAAAGCTTACCTTTGGTGGGCTAAATATTCATCAGATTCAGAAGTTACCAAGAATAAGATATGAGATGTGAAAATATGTTTCATTGCATTCTTCCCTTCTTTGGTCCTCAAAGTGTCCTTTTAGTTTTTCAGTCAACCCTAACCAATTATTACACGTCATATCGGTACTTGCAGGTTTTACGTGACTGTGTGTTGCGATAACTTTTCGTGAATTCCACCATTTTGAATGCAGCCAAGAAACACACCAAAGAAGATGTTGCCTTAAACTAAGTTGTATAATTATATTATTCCAAATACATACTCCATTAACTAAGTTGTATAATTGTATTATTCCAAATACATACTTTCCTCCATTGTTCTAAGTATGTAAATATCAGTATCTCATTTTGTCAACTTCAAGTGTCTTGGGTTATTGTTTCGATCCAAAAAACAGTCCTTCGGTTATCGTTTCATCGCAAATAATTAAGGTAAAACCCCGCGCTCCGCAGCGAAGCGCGGGTTGAAAACCTAGTTGTGTAAATAGGGTAACATTAATTTTTTCACATCAAACAATGCTATACTCTTTTTACTATATCATTCAAATCACAAAAGCATAAGTTGTGTCATGCATTAGTTCTATTTACTCAAATTTCTAGTTAAGTGGTTAACGTATGTACTTTTGGTTTGAGAAACTTGCCATCTTCAAGTGTATGACAATATAAATATTTTGGGGTCAGCAGAAAAACCGAAAAAAAACAAATAAATTGAAAACCGAATGTAAGATTCGATCACCCTACAACATGGTTACTAGTGCGGAATAAATCTGATCTTGAAGACGAACACATCCCAGCAGATTATGTATGACATAAAAAGGAAAAGATGCACAAAAAATAACCCTTAATATTACATGTTTATTGAGTAAGGAAAAATATAAAGTACAAACCCCCTCCCCCCCTCACCTCCTTTTATAGAGATGAGAAGGGAGAACAAACAAGTTGGAAAGAATGATGTACAAAACCCCTCCCTCCTCACCTCCTTTTATAGAGATGAGGGGGGGATGGGCTTGGGCCGTAAAGAAACCCAACAACCCTAATATGGCTATAATTAGAGCTAACTTTACACTAAACCCCCTAACCTATTGACTAAAGTGAATACTATATTTAACAATTTCCACCTTAGTATCACTATTAGTCAATACCGATACGCAGAAACTTTGACCTGTGCTGGAACCTCGGACCGGGAACAACCTTTTACCAAGGCACCAGTAACCTTAGCTCATATCTTGACTCTGTCAAGAGTTCCTTTAGCCATATTTCCTTTTTCCAAGCCTCAGTAAACGTCACATACCCTGCTTCAGTTGTTGACAAAGCCTCCATGTGCTGCAAATTAGCTTTCAAGCTTCCTGTACATCCTAGTATCATCAACTCGTACCCTGTGATTGATCTACTTATGACAGTGATCGATCTTCCCATGGCGTAGTCAAAATCCATAAAAACTTGTATGTTTGTCTGTAAACCACGATCAAACCCATCCAACATATCCACACCAGCCGATGCTATGTCAGGTCTCGTGCAGACCATCTGATACTCCTGGCTTCCAAATTGCATATATATGACCTCTTACCATTCTTTTCCACATCACATTCCATTGATATACTATCCTCCAACGACAGTGTGGAGTGCCCCTTCAACAAAGTCTGTACCAACTTTTCGTTGTGAATCCTAGACTGTGACATCCTCAGAGTATTACCACCCTGATCCCTGATGATCTCCAAACCAAGTATATTTCCCTTTGCTTTAACCAGCAAACCCTTAGTAACCTAGATCTCAGCCTTTCATCCGCAAGAAAAAACCATATCATCTATATAGAGAAATAGATGTATGAACATACCTGGTGTATACTCCCAATAATAGCCATCGCTATCGTCACTGCATTTCTTGCAACCATTGCTAAGCACATATATATCTGACCGAGCATCCATATCATCTTTCAATCCAGCCTCCCACTTAAAAATCACCTCACAAGCAATTGTATTATTGAAAGTCAATAACTCATGTGCATATATCTTATCCACTGCAGCAACTGTAAAAGCAACCTCATTATTGTCTTCTCTATTACTAAATAGTTCTCATGCTGAGTGTTGCTCCCTATCACGTGCTGAATGATAGTATATTAAATCGTGAGTTTGTACTTCTTGTGAAGCAACTACATGATCGACATTCCTATGAGGTTCCACCTCAAATGTATGATCCTCCTGTGGTTCCACCTCAAACTTAACTCCTTGCAACACCTGAACTGAACCCGTACCTACACCAGAACCAATGAAAGTTTTTTTGTATTCTCCACTTTTATTGAAACCTATATTCCTGTAAAGCATTACCTTTGAAGTAACGTCATCTAGCCTCCAAAGCTTATTACCTAATATACCTTTACGGTATCCCAGGAATATGCACTTGACCTTAACCGGTTCAAGCATCTCTTGCTTAATACTAGCAAGCCAACCAAATACCCTAACGTATCTATAGGTGTCTTAAATCCAATCGCTGATGATGATGACCTATTCACTAGATATGTAGACATGGTTGTATCATCTGCCTAAAAAACCTTGGACAGACCAGACTGAATCAGAAAACAACGTACCTTAGCAAAGAGTGTCACGTTTGTCTCATTAACTAACCCATTCTACTGCTGTATCCTTGCAACACCCAAATGTTTGGCGACCACACTCTTCATACATTGTTGTGTAGAACTCTGATTACAATAATCAAGAACATTACCCGTCTTGATCTTCCACCCAGTCCGGTATTCCTTTTCCTGCTCCTTTACCAAGCAGTTCGTGTTTGTCTTCTATTCAGGTTGCTTGTCCTTTAATCGTCTTTGAGCCACTTCAAGATCATCGTTACTAACCTGAAAAATCTCAGCTTCACGATTCATTTGAGCTCCCTGCAGTTCCACCTCAAACCAAACATGTTTTTCATCATGTACTCCATGGACTCCTGTTTCAACACCGGGACCAAGTTGTTTGAACCCAACTTGTTTTGAACCTCCATGCTTTTGTATAATATTCCCATCGAGCTTTTCGATGTTTAACCTAGTATTCATACTAGCCATTCTTTTAACCCTTGCTAACCATTTAACCTTTGCTAACCATTTAACCTTTTGTGAATTTACCTACACAAAACATTTTCTAGCAAAGTAACCCGTTTGTAAAACCTTTGCTTTATCGATATAACCCTAAGAATAAACATTCTTAGAAATCGATCAAACCAAGAAACCCTTCAAAAAACAAAACCCTTTCTTACTCAAATATCGATTGAACCGTGGCATAAAACCGTCCAACAAATCAACAACCCTTGAATCAAGAAAGTATCTTACGCTTTTTGAAGTAACCCTTGTCGTACTTTATTTATGCAAAACAATTTCTTGTAACCTAAGAAACCTTGCAACCTTGACAAGTCTTGGACTTATTCTCCGACCCTTTGTTTATTCTGATAACCTTGTGATATAAAACTCACAACACCGAATCAAACAAAGTACCTTATGCATAACTCCAAATAATATTTTTTACTTATTTATTATTATTTGAAAACTAACCTCCCTTAAGTCTTCTACACCTTGTTGCGAACCCGGACAATCGAAGAACTCAAAAACCCTAAACTGTCGATACCCACCTGCTGCAACCTTGTCGTTCACGAACCTGAACGCCAAAAAATTTGTTGTCGCGAACCTTGTAGCCCAAACAGAAGATACCCTCCTGCTCCTACCAGAAAACCGAACAACAAAGACCTCTTCTTGATCGATCCTAGTTAACTAGTGAACCCGCGAACCTGAGCTCTTGATACCACTTGTAAGATTCGATCACCCTACAACCTGGTTACTAGTGCAGAATAAATCTGATCTTGACGACGAACACAACCCAGCAGATTATGTATGATAGAAAAAGGAAAAGATGCACAAAAAATAACCATCAATATGTTTATTGAGTAAGGAAAAGAATAAAGTACAAACCCCTTTCCCCCCTCACCTCCTTTTATATAGATGAGGGGGAGGATGGGCTTGGGCCGTAAAGAAACCCAACAACCCTAATATGGCTATAATTAGAGCTAACTTTACACTAAACCTCTTAATCTATTGACTAAAGTGAATACTATATCTAACACCGAAACCGAATCGAACAAAAAACCAAACCGAATTTGCTAAAACCGAACCGAACCGAACTGAACTATAAATTCGGTTTTCGAGTTGGATATGTGTTTGGCCATATGAACCGAGAACCGAACCGAAAACAAAATTTATATAAAATATATATTTTTTTATATATTTATATATATAAAAAGGCCATTAAAATTTTATCATAATATAAAAAAACACTTTTTATGCTTGAAATAATTTTTTTGCTAAATATTTATTTGATAATTAATTTTTTTTAATAAATTGTGTAATTCGGGTCACCCGAAAACCGAACTGATCAACACCTCGATCTATAAATATTAATGTATTAGTCTAACATCATTTTGTTTTAGACGTCGTAACCATTTGAGGATATCTAAACTAACACGGACTAATATAGAAAGATCTCTCATATGATATAACGTTAATTGTTGCATATCCTCACCCGCATGCGAGCGCGCGCACACATGATATTATTAGCTACAAAACGGGGTTTCGTAGTTTTGTAATTTTAATATTCAATAACCGTAAGTTCATGCATCACATTATGCATCAAAGTTTCAGTTATTACGTTAAACTAATGTGTGCTAGCACTAGAACCGACTGTGATTTCAAAGTTACAATACCAATGAGTCAGTTTCGATACACATACATTACATTCATTCCAACATCGACTGAAATGTATAAATTATCAGACCCTGAAGAGGGGGAGAGGGCATTTTGTATGGGCAGTCATGAAGCAAATAAATTTAGATGTAAATAAGAGGGGTCACAAGAGTTGCCTAGAATTTGGCCCCCATGAAGCTAAAGATGTCAACATGTCATATAGATTTTGACTATCCAATCACCAACCATGTCTTTTGTTTCACTATTATTGATGCTTTTGTATGATTGAATGCTTGATTCAATTTGACATTCATCACTTTCATTTGCTTTAATGGTCAATTATAGCTCTTGAGGATCTTGAACTTATAGTCATATCTAAAACTTGCGATAAGATGATCTCTAAAAACACCACATGCATTGCCTTGGGCTAAAATTATTACAGTAACGACATACATCTAATTAACATTAACATATATCCTATAAGCCAAAACAAAAACGACCAACGGCTTTGCCGTTTTGATTATGGGCTCCCTTTGGCCTGTTTCCTTGGGTCCAGCCCTGTTTGTGCAATTTATTTTTTTTCCTTTTTTTCCCTTACTTTTTTTTACTAGATACGCTTCACTACCTATTAAATGATTCACCGAATTTATACAGTTTAAGGTGATGTTGATTATGACTTAATTGTCTTAATATAAAAAAAATTACAAAGTCATGTGAAAACTGTTTGTTTATAACTTAACTGAAAATGATAGCTGAAAGTATTAAGTGTTTGGTTAAAGGGTCTTTACATTAAATCATTTTTTAACTAAGCATTCAATTTTTTTTTGAATGGCGGAAATTTTATTAGCTATCAAGAAGATATAGACAAAACAAACAATTACATAGTGGAAGTAATCAAAGTCGGGTTTTGAAGCCAACCAACCCAACTCAAACGCCTAGATCTACTCTTACTTTTAACCCATAAAAAAGACATCGTTACAAAACTATTGAAAAATAAACTCTTTCTCGGATGCATCCTTCCAAACACACATGAGTTTCGGAAGCACCATACATGCCACCATAACGACATAAATGACGCTTCCAATAATTGCTTATGGAACTTATTTAGCCGAATAGATCTAAAACCACTCCAACTACTGAGAATAAGATCGCAAATCTGGAATATTGATATCCCACCACATGCCTAGCCTGTTGTATACCTGCGCAAAGAATGAACGCTGAAAAAAAATATGAGCCGTAGATTCCGAACATTCCTCGCATATTGGACATAAGACCGAGGGAATATCTAAGCAACGAGCATAAAGGTTAACACGAGTAGGAAGCCTATCAAGAGCCATTCTTCATACCATAACATTGACCTTGTTCGGGGCTAACTTACACCATCTTATTGGAGCACCATTTGCAATTAACATTTCCTTGTCAATTTCAATCCTTGCGGATCGCACATAGATATTCTTAATCAAAATATTTAACAAAAAAATCCTAAGAATATAGATATTCTTCCTTAATAATTTAATTTTATGTTGATATATAGTAAACCCAATGTTTTAAAACCCGAATTTTTTATCTGACTCAACGGTTAGTAGCTGGTTTAATCGAGTCATCGTTTAACCGGTTGAACCATCAAGGTCAAACCGATTCAATACACAATCATAACATGTTTCTAATATAAGTATGTAGACTTGTATTACTTCTATATTTATACAACATTATTGTTACGTCAAATTGAGAAACCGATGAAAGAGATTGACTTTTTATATCGATAAAGATTAGTTTTTTTTAATTTATAATACAATAAAAATATAGCAAAGATTTTCAAAACCCAAAAACTTATGATTCGCATGTTATAATATATTATCATAATCCCACTATTATATTTTCATTTAAATTATTTTAGCTCTATATAAACTCACATTAGTCATCACCACATAATAATATACTTAATATATTATAAACACATATGAGAACCATGCAGCATCTAGTATACCCAACTAATGCAACAAGTAATGTATGAATGAATGTCCCATAAAAATCCCTTTTTATGATGCAATGTTTGAAAACGGTTATAGTCCAAGTAAAAACATTTGACCTGGTTCTCTATAACCTTGGCTCTAGATACCAATCTGTAACACCCCCAAATTGGGTCGCAGCGGAATAATGTGTCCGGGAGCGTTACTTCATAGATCAATAGCACAAGATATGAGAACGACCTCTAAAAGAGTCGTTTGAAATACGATACATTGGATTTATTGAAATTGTTTAATACAAAGCACAACGGCTTAAATTGTTCAACATTGAAATAACAAGATTTTAGATCATAACAAATATCCCAAGATGTAATGACTCCAAATCTTTTATGCATGACTCCCCAAAAGAGTATCCCCAATGTATCCTTAGCACCTCGTGCCTCATTGACCTGAGAAAACATGCTTTAAAACGTCAATATAAAGTTGGTGAATTCATAGGTTTATGTAAAATGTAAAATAGGACCGCAAGATTTTCCCTGTGATGATGCAACAGATGCAAACATCACAAAATGTAATTACGTTTCCCTAAGCTCATGACACTGAAGCTCGACATGTATGAATTGCAATATAAATTGCTAACACTGCCCGTGATGATGTTTTAACCCGCAACATCCTAAATCCGACATGGTATACGTCCGTTGTCCGGTAACCCGGAACAGTGAGCGCTACTCACCCGAACGGGGATGTCAATCCCCAATAGATCTATTTATAACATTCGCGCTCACACTAAGTAATTGACAGTTCATGATAATGGGCTCAGAGGGTTATCGCTACTTAGGCAAACACGTAATCATGTAAAAATGTACACTTGCGTCCAATCGTAAAACAATGCATGTTTCTCACCCCAAAAGTTGTAAATCATTGATATAGTAAAACATGGGGCTATGAACTCACCTCGGTAAAAGAAGTGAATGAAATCAATCAAGTAAATGAAAACGTCACGGATATGACCGAATACAACCTAATTAAATATATGTCGTATGAGTACTAAGTACTTGAATAACTAATACCACATATAATTCTATATAGTTACATCACCACCTAAAAGTGTTTGTTTAATTTATAAAATTAAACACTTTAATTTGTACTTGTAAAATAAGTATTCGTTTTCGTAAAAATGGTATACTTGTCCAACAATTCGTTATTTGCCAAAAATACTTGATTTATTATTTACATAATTTCATTATATAAATAATTTGATTATTTGAGAAAATAATATTTATAAGGTTAAAAACGTTCATAATGTCGCTTTTAATAAAAACGTCGTATCTTCTTCGTTTTAATCCCGTTTTCATCGTACTTTACATGTATGGATTTGTATTTAAAAAATCTAATCAAATATTACATTTATTATATTCATATTTACTGTTATGAACAGTAACAGTAAGTGTAGATTTATAAAAATACTTTTTATAAATTTTAATTGTTGAAATCGTATATTAATTGTATCTTATTCGTTTTAATTCAGTTTCTAGTGATTCTTATGTCCACAGCTTCATAATTAAATTTTCTATCATCTAACATAGTCCATGTCCACTGTATGTTTCTGTAAAAAAAATTAGTTTTTATAAAATTAGTTTATAAAGTCACTTTTGTTTATTTTATTACATAATAGTAAAAAAGTCATAACTAGTTCATTATCCATTGGATTTTCAAGTTTCTCACCTTTTTAGAATCCTTAAAATATCTAATTTTACAAAAAAATATAAAAGAAATATCTCAGACTCGAAATCATATAGTTTTTATAAACTTAGTTTTATAAAAACACTTTTATACGCATAATCTCGTAAAAATCATAACTTCTTCGTTATTTATCGGATTTTCAAGTTTCTTATATGCTTACGATCCTTATGAGATGTATTATTTTTATAAAATATAAAATAAAGTATTAATTAGTTCGAATGAACAGTAGCAATTAAAAGGTTAATTAACTTATTTTATACACTTTTAAACTTTATAAAATTACCACAAGTCTTTTAATTTATAAATTAACAACCATGGTATATAATTTAAGTCATCTACATTGTGTCCATCATAGTAGGTCCATATTGTCTAAGAAAATTATCCAACATATTTATTTACTTATCTAAACTTTATAATTAAATAAATAATCAATACTTGACAAATTATTATATAAATTATCCATTGCTTGTAAATCTTTGTTTTAAACATATTAACATATTTAAAACATCATTTTAACCATACATAAAATAAATTCGTGTATGTATACATATGATTTTATCTTATAAACTTTAATAAGAAAACATAGGTGACGATTTAACTATACACAATTATATAATACATGAAATGAAAGTATTGAAAAGATTAGGGTCTTAGGTAAACCTTAGATGAATGTAGGATGAATGATGAACAAGATCAAACCCAACCAAGAAAACCCTAATTAGAAAATTAGGTTTAGAAAACCCTAATTTTCTTGAAAACCCTAATTTGAAAACTTCCTTGTATAAACCCTTTTATAACCCAAACCAAGCTTCCAAGACACCTTGTATATGCTTAACAATAACCCTTAAACACTTGTACTAGCTTAGAAATCAAAAACTATGATTGTGTATGTGAGTGAGAGTGATGCGGTGGGCTAGGAGGTTCCAAGAGAGAGTATTTGTGTTAAATTTTGCTTTAAAGAGTTAAGTGTGTGTGTACTTCTACTTTTTTGGTACCCATTTATAGCTAAACATGTATGAATACCATTTTAGTGAAACCAACAAATGGTTTTTGGTGTGTTCCTTGAGTGTGGCCGGTTTAGGAAGCAAGAAGGACAAGAAAATGATTTAAAACTTACTTAGGGCTTGTAAGAATAGGGACATGTTTTGGTTGGAAGCTTACTTTGTGTAAGAAGTGATATGACATGCCTTACATGCTTGTTCTTGCCCCCTCTCCTTCTTTTGTTGCTTGCCGTGTCTAAGAACACAAAGGGGAGACAAAAGTGGTTCTTTGATCCATTGGTTAACAACTAGTATTGTTTATTCAAGTTAGTGGAGGTTTAGATGATTTAATTTCAAGTGTATGTGTGGTATATGTGCAAATTTCATCTAGGGGCTGAAATAGATAAAGGTTTATGAGATTTTTGAGTATTATGGGTATTAGTAGGTATTTGTTGAAGTGTAGGTGGGTTTATGGTTTGCCATGCATGCAAAAGTGTAGTTTTATTGCGTTACGTAAACGTTTTACGTAACCAATAAAAATAAAAAGCGTAAAGTTATAAATTATCATCCTAATAACTTTATAACACTTACTTGACGTAAACATTTAGTTGTTTGATGCCCGTTTACGTTGAATGCTCATTTTTAGTTTACGCGATTTAGCTTAACGGTAAAAATTAAAAGTAAACGCGCAAAAGCCTAAAAATAAATAATTGAATAATTGAAGTCGTAAATGACCTGAAAATGTGAAATGTTACACATTCGACCCGGTCTTTAAACCGGTTCGTGATTCAACCGTTTAACCAGCCGGATAAACTCAGGTTTTATAACATTGAGTAAAACCGACTAAACCCATAACCTCCATGTTATGCTACATACCCCAATAATCTAGCGCAAAGTGTTTAGAGGGTGTTTGAGATTGCTTATTGAAAATAAATTATGCATTTTGAAAACATATAATCAGATAATCAGTAGTTACAAAAAGTGATTATAAAATGTAGTGTTTGAATTTGATTATGTTGTATGGTAATATCATAATTAGATAATCACTTTTGAGAGTGTTTGACAAATCAAATTATTGAGTGACTCAAATGATAAAATGACGAAAAAGACACTCATATATTTTATCACTTATATTATTTGAATTAAATATATTATGCTCATTAAAAATTTGATGTATAACAATGCAAAAATTTTATAACTTGAAAATATTACAAGAAACAAATTTACAACTTTACAACTTTAGAAGCATTACACCTAAAAAGTTATAAGTTATCACGGTGATTTTCGGAGAAGGCAAGTGGAATGGTTATCCACAAATACTATTTTAAGTTACAAACATATCATTCTTGAGTTCTTTCTCAAAGATAAACTCACACCCCATCATCGAATAATTCTCCATCTTGGTGCCTCTCAATTCTTCTTTACAAAGTAAGCAATTTTTTTTAAGAAATTCAACCAATTCAATTTTGAAAGCTTTGCAATAATCACTTTGGTCGGCAACAAGCGACGGCAAAGATTATAATTAGCATGACAAGTTTAAAGAAAAGTTGCAACTGTGATCAAGTCGATCACACAAGCACGTAGCATATCCTCGAGATTTGGATAGTTCTCTCGCTTTGTCCATCAGTTTGTGGATGGTACGCAATACTCAATCTTAAATTAAGTAACCCAAAGCCGATTCTGAAGTGGCCTCATAGAAATTTGATGCGAATCTAGGGTCCCACGATCCACAAATGATTCGAGACAGGTATTACATTCCTTGTGACTACCTCCTTAAGTGGCCCTAGAAATTTGATGCGAATCTAGGGTACGAAGATTTCAGACTTCGCAAGTAGGTCAACAATCACCCAAATGGTGTCATAGTGTTGTGCTGACTGATATTTGCTTAAATGTATACTAAATTACCTGGGAATTTGGCCTAATAAAAAGCAAGAAATGCCAAAAGAATAGAAAATGTTGCTTTTGGGTCCAATTTGGCAGAAGGATTAAAAGACAAAAAAGAAGCAAAAGGGAAAAAGACAAAGAGTCAAGAGCAAGAGTGAGAAACCAGCCAGAAATCACAGCCGGATCAGCCCGACACAGTCAAAGAAAGAAACAATGAAGTCAAAGACTCAAAATAAAGTCAAGGGGCTAGTTATGTCAAGTGTGCAAAGTTTCAAGGGCTTATGAGAAGTTTTAAAGATTCAAGGGCTAAAGTTGCAAAAGAAGAAACTTTGTTTAATAAAGAAGAAAAAGAAGTATACAACCACAAGGACTGAATTTGCACAACTCCAAACTGCTTTATAACTACAAATAGGCGGGACAAGAAGACAAGGACCAATTGTGTCAATATCTCAAACTTTCAAACAAATGCCCCGCTTTCTCGCAACAACCATAACAGCCACAACTGAATTTCCCGCCCAAATTGTACACGAACCCAAATTGCGATTTACCCACCCCCGCTCCTTTATAAGCATTCAAACCTGCTCTTACACCCTCTCCAATCAAAATCATCCACGTGTAATCCAATGATTGGATTAAACACCTCACCAATCCAATCCAACGGCCACAATCAATTTAAAATGATCAACGATCGAGATTTAAAGGAAGATTCAGGAAACTTTTCCCTCCTCTTTTTTTTTGTTTTTAAATTTCTAGTTTGTATTTCTTTCAAAATTAAGCAATTTCTTTTAAGCTTTTAGTTAATAAGCTCTTAAGCTTTTGTAATCTTTCCTTACATCTTGTACTCTTTCATTTGTGAAATACATTCAGTTTACCAGCCTATTGTGTTTCTATTTTTCAATTTCAAATCGTTTTCAATCAAATAAGCTCTAAATAAGCTCTTTTGAGCTTATCACTTTTAATAAGCTCATTTTTAGCTTATATCATGTTTTAGTCAATCATTGACCTATTCTTATCATTTACATCAAAGTTTATGATTACTTGAGTGTTTTTAAGTTCATTTTGAAGATATAAGGAGCAATAAGCTCAATACTAGCTTATTGAGGTTTAGAGGCTTGGGAGCCACTTAGGTTCAAGCTTTTTAAAGCCACTCATTCAACTAGAGTGGCTAAGGGCTGAGACAACACTACTTCAGGTTTTATCTCATTAAATTTCATTTAAGTCAATTCATAGCTTATTTCACATTTGCTTATTTTTCTAAATTCTTATATTAAAACCTGTTCATTTAGCTTAATTAGCTTGTAATTGTGTTTGTTATATTCTGTTTTAGTTTAAAATCAGGTTAGACTTTATTAGTTCAATTCTGTCATTAAAACTAGTAGTTTAAGCCTTATAGAGTAACTAGCTTAAATTCAAACATAAGCTAGAGGTTTTATAGCTTAAACAGCTCAAGTAGATTAAAATTAGAATGTGTAGATAAAAAGCTTAAGCTGATTCAGTTTTTGAATAGGTTTAAAGTGAGTTTAGATTTGACAGTTTTTTATTAAGGAGTGTTTGGGATTAGCCTTGTTTGACTCTTAAAGTCATAATTACCTTGTCAAAAATGTTCATTCAGTTGTATTAAGGTAGTTTAGCAAGCTTCAAGCAAGTTTTAAAGGTTAGGATTTAGTTTTTAAAAAGTTAGAGCTTAAAATTTTGCATTTTGCACCAGGGCAAGTTTCACACTGAAATAGATTTAGAATTTGTGATTTTAACAAACAATTTAGAGTGCAAGGTTGTTTAGAGTTCACTTAGGATCATTGAGTAAAGTGTTAAATTCAAAATTTTAGGCTGCATCTTTGTGCAAAGCCAATTGCACCAGCATGTCAATTGCATCAGCAAACACACAACATATCAGCATAAGTTTTTGCCATTTTTCACTTTAAATCTTTTCATTTCCTTGTGAAGTTTTATAAATCCTTGTACCTAAGTAGAATTTAGACTGCTAGAGTAGCTTATTTCCTAAATCTCAGCCCTTAAGGTCCAAAAATAAGCTTCTTAGCTTATGTGAAAAAAGCTCAAAACAGTTTAAGTCAAAACTAGCACTTTTTCATTTCTATTTACTTGTAATCTTTGTTAAACCTTAACCTTTTTCTTTTTAAAATCCTTTAGTTTACATCTTAAGCTACATTAAGCTTCTTCTGTTTCAAAGTTTCACCTAGAAATAAGCTAGTTAGAAGCTAAAATCCAAAAAGTTCTCTAAACAAGTACTTTCTGTAACAGCAGACTAGTTGCTTATTTTTCAGCTTATTCTTTGGTCTAAAGTTGAAAGTGCTTTTGTTAAAGTTGTTAGGA